>CAJNJA010036186.1:17271-29021 GCA_905231915.1 Symbiodinium necroappetens
TGGCAAGCCCAAAAGGTATCGACAAAGAACGCAGCACAGCCGCACGACACTCTGCTAACCACCGTCTCGCGCACTCTCGACATGCGTGAATCTGGTCGTCACTCCGTCTACTGATGTCTGGTCGCTCTTGGATCCCGAGCCTCACAGAAATTCAGCTCCAGGCACAGCGCGGCACAGCCGCACGACACTCTGCTAACCACCGTCTCGCGCACTCTCGACATGCGTGAATCAGCTGGTCGCTCTCGAGACGGACATGCCGAAGCTGACACAGCTTTGACTTCTCCCCAGTCTCGGCCCGTTGCATGGTCAACCCGCGCCGGTCATCTTCTGGTTGAAGCCTTCGGAACCGTGAGCACGAAGTACGAAACCTGAGCTGATGTATGATTTGCAAGCGTCAGAAGCCATAGCCGGAAGCGCACGTTGGAGTACGACGAGCACCGTGGCACTTAGCTTGTGCCAAAATGCTGCTCGGTTTCGGGTCGACTGTGTTGCCTAAGGCCGGCCTGCGTGCCATTGCACAACCGCTGCCCTGAACAAGCCCTCCGCCCTCCTCCCGTATTTTCAGGCTGGACTTGGACCGCCAGAGTAACAGCCCGCTGCGGCAAGGTCGTCCTTGCGGGTATTGACTCCGCCAGGCTCAAAGTAACGACTTGCTTCGTCTGCTGCCAAGCTCGGGCTGACGATTTAAGCAGAGGAGCCTCAACCACAGTCGGGAGGGTCGAAAGCTCAATCATGTTGCAGCCTAAAGTTGGTGCAACCAGCACCACCGTTTTGTCGTGCTGTCTGAAGCAAGGCCCAGCGTGATTCGCAAGGGCCCTGCCGGTCCGCTTCCGCAAGTGTGGTTGCTTCCGTCTGCCGTATTTTGCTAGTCCCTACACCCCACAATCCGCGTAGCCACATCTTATCTACAAGCACTTGCCGGCGTTGGCCTACCCGCAGAGGAAATCACGAAGAACTGCCGATTGGTGCGGCCTCACGCACCCGCACCTGCCAAGTGAACTCACAAACACACGTCGAAGCATAGCGGCCTGCCCCCTGCAAGAACCCGTGCCTGCCAGGCGCCTGCCCATTAAGAGCGCGTAGACATCTGCCTTGCCCTGGCGCTATCAGCCGGACAGGACGGACAATGCACGTCACCCCACGTTAAACGTCCTCGGGCCTTAAACTGTGTTTCACAACTCACAAACACCTAGTTTCACCCGGCCTCCACATCGCGGAGCGCTTGAAAAAGGATAGCTGTGAGTGACAGACAACACGTCAGCGCAGCCGAGGAGGACCCTACACTCTCCGCTATCTGCACTTGACTCTTTCAAGCTTCAGAGGCCCAATCTTCTCAGTTTCTAGCCGCGGAGGGCTGCATGCGCTCCTGACAGTCCCATACTTCTGTGTCAAGACATGAGGAAGTCAGTCCGGAAGCGCATGGAAGCAAACAAAAGAAAATAAACGAAAACAAACGGATCCCGTCAACCAGCATTGGGCAGTCCTGTTTCGGCGGCGCAGGAGCAGGGACAAAGGGCCTAGGCAATTGGCTAGAAGGATTTTCGAGTCGTAGCTGCCGAGCTACCAACCTGGTGGCAGCCGCCGGCTGCACCAAGGGCACATTGCTGTAAACCCAGCGTGGGCAGCAAACTGTCACGCTACATGCCCCACACTGCACTTGCCCCCTCTCAGTTCCATGCTGCCTTGGCCGGAACATGGCATCGAAAGGCAAAGGTCTGCACACGGCCAGGTTTTGAGAATCTGCTGACAAAAGAACACTCGTAAGTGGACGCACATGCTGGGCCTGATAGTTCGCAGTCGCCGGAACCACAGCACATGGCATGACATAGATCCTTGCTCTAGCCCCTCCAACAGGACTGATCTCTCAAAGAAGGCAGTCAGGCAGTCGGTCCCAAGGCAGGCACTGCCTCACTGGCATTGTCACCACAACCGGCACCTCATGCAAGATGGAGAAGAGGCGCGAGACTGGCAAGGCTCTTCTTCAGTGTCCAGAAGGGTGGGTCAAGAAGGGATCATCATTCGCTGAACCAAGGCACAGCCCTTGACGCGATGGGCCTGTGGGAGAATGAAACCTGACGCTCGTGTTTCCATCAAAATGCATCGGTGCAAGCATCACACACTACGTGCACCGTCTGAGCTCTTCGCATGAGAAAGTAGCCATGGATGGAACCGTGGCTGCTAACGTTGTGCGAGCACCGTGGCACTCAGCTTGTGCCAAAGCGCTGCTCGTCATCGGAAGGTCACGACTTTCACTCGAGAAGTGCATTGCCTAAAGCCAACGCTCCAGACCCGCCCCCATTCATCGATTCAGCTATTTTCATGTTGGACCTGCCCATCGCGATTCGACGGGAAGTGCCGGTACACATCGACGCCAGCCGGCAAGTTCGTGTTTGACACCAATTGATCCCGTCACGGAAAGGGGATCTTTAAGTGGGAGGTCGGTAATCATCGGCATTGGAGCCGGCGGATGGTCCGTGCATCACACCATATCACACCATTGGCATTGGCGGGCTGAATAATGGAGGAGAGCTTTCTCTCGGAGCTTGTGGCCAGTGCACATGCGCACTTCGCGCCTTCGGCTGCTTTTTGTAATTGACACGTTTGCCATGGCTGCTGGTAAACCCGCGATTGGCACAGCTGGGGAGTGCTGTGATCGGGAACGGCCCGCTTCGATCTGTGCTACCACTGTACCACAGGTGCGAGTCTGACTCATAAGGTCATAAGGGGGGAGGTCCTGTTCGGAAGCGTTGAGCGCTGTGCATGGTAGACACGGGGTGAGGCAATTTAAGTCCTGAGCGGAAGCCATCACTCCCTGGCCCCGAGCAGCATTTGGCCCAAGCCATTGTGTTCCGCATAACGCGGCATTCCGCATGATCCGTAGATACATGGGAAAGCAGTGCGACTGTAGCGCGAAGCGCTGGTTGAGGTCCCTGGCGATACATGTAAACAAAACCTGGAAGCAGCCAACGTGCTCTTCCCGAGATGGCTGGCCACGTGAAGGGCCCAGGCCCGCCCATTGCACCAAGTGCTCAGAGAACGGCTGCCCGCTGGCCAGCAGCCTGCTAGAAGCAACGAGCTAAGGTTTCGAACTGCTACGTGCCCACGGCTCCGAGGGCCGTGCCTTGGAGCAACGGAAGTCCCCCTTTGCAGAGTGAATTCAGCCTCTTCTGCACCGTGAGGCGCCCGCCGTCGTGACCAGGCCGAGGCCGGGCCGGGGCCGAAATCTCGCAGACCGGACGTTTTGGGAGATGGCGCAGTTTTTGCGGTGTATAAGGGTCAAGCGAGGATCCACTTGATGCCACTCACTGCGGTGCCGGCGACACCGGCGGGTCACCCCGCCTTCCTGGCTGGCTTTGAGCTGCTGCTTCCGGCGTGGCATGTTTTCACAGCGGAATCTGGAATCCCTGGTCAGTCCTTCTGGCACAATCTTCCCGCCAAGGCAGTGCATACCCCAGAGCGCGTGCAGGTGTATACTCTCACATGTCCACGTTGCCTGCTTCTAGCTGCTTCCCCAGTGCATTCCTCAGGAGCGCGTCTATGCCTCCACGGCCAGGAACTGAGAAGATCCGGTTGACGGAGTCAGTGCCCGTCTTCCTCGGCTGCACTGAGTTGCGCTGACACGTTGTCCCCCCATCCTTCGTGATGTCGAGGTGCAGACGACGAAGACCGTCGTGTCCGCACCCAGGACTGGCTCGATCTCCGTGGATCTTGTGGTGTTGTTGGCAGTGATGACGTCGCCCACGCATAATCTGCTTTTGAAGTCGAAGCAGGCCATTTGTGGTGCCCGGCCCGCAGACAAAGGACTGCCCTGTACCGGTTGACGGCATCGGTTCGTTTCCGCTTCCTGCGTCCCTCTGCTTCTGGATTCTTCCGGTGTGAGCTGCTTGTTTTGACGCCACAAGCAAGCAAGCTTGTCAGGAGCGCGTGCACACCTCTATGGCCAGGACCTGAGAAGATCCACCCATTGGAGTTTGAAGGAGGCACTGCCGGTCCTCCTCGGCTGCGCTGGTCAGTTGTTGCGGCTTTCATTTTGCCCATTCTCCCTGATGTCAAGGTGCAGACGACGAAGACGTCCGTGTCTGCACCCAGGCCTGTCTCGACCTCCATGCTGCATCACAGACGCTCAAAAGAAAGATGCTAGCAACTGCGACAGAGAGGGCCGCTGAGCACGTTATTGATGACCTTCAGTCATTTGTCATGAAGCCAGCCTAAGTTGAATACGCCACCACTGCATCAGCGGTGCAAAACACGAACACGGACATGCACGGACTCTCCGAGCAAGCAACGATTGGAACATCTGAAACTACGAGATTCGCCTACGACCAGCAGGGGGCGGCACTGAAGGGCATCAGACGCTGAGTTCAGGAGGGTCGGAGCGAACACGGAACAGGCAGCCTGAAAGCCACATTCAGTGTCGCGCTGCGTGCGCGCACGCGCTCCAGCAGTTGCAAGTGGCGTGAAGGCTGGAAACAAATTCATCGAACTTGTAACTTCAACGTTTCAGCTCTGTGGAGATATTGATTTCTGTCCTAGATGCGCATCCAGCTTCTTGGCTGACCACAAGTCATGTGCACAGGCCAGCGGCAGCGGCTTGCACCGGTTTGGTGGGGCCGAATTTCGAAGTGCCCCTGCAGAAGGACGGCCGCGAACAGGGTACACTACAACAGCTGTTTGAAGCATACTCTCAATGTCGCGTGTATGTCGCGTTGCAAGGGGGTCGAGAAGCTCTCAGCTGCGGAGGCACACCTGGAGAGCTGCCACTGGTGTGGTACTAGAAACGTACGAGGTGGCAAATGCGCAGTGTGTCTTTGCAAGCGGGTCGCAGCAGGGCGACAGACAGCAGTGTTGGGCCATGTGCGTTGATTCTGTCGCATCGCCCGGGATCTTGCCTCCAGGTGTGTGAGCTCCTCAAAGAAGGAAAGCCTGCCTCTCAGCACCAAGCTGGGTGCAAATGCAACGAGGACTTGAAAAGAACACTGAGGTGCTGTCTCGTCGATGTGCGCGAGGCAGATCGTGCCTCTGGCTACATTGAGGCCTTTTCAGCGAGATTCGCGGATTGTTGTTTTGCACTGCGTGTTTGGCGGGAGTCCGTGTGTCCCGTCTCTCGACGGTTCCAGGGTGCGGTGCACGAGCCCACCAGTTTCCAGGCGCCTCTGTTGAACCGGGCGGGGCTGCCAAGAGAGGGAGTGGGTGAAAGGGCATTCCTGACGGAGCTCCCTGGCTGTGGATTGGATGTGCGTGAGTCAGTGAGGTGCCGGAGCTGGTGAAGAAGTTCGGGAACGAGAAGCTGGTGGCCGGCAGCTCATGCGTCTTCGAAAGAAGGGAACCGGTACCTGAGGGCTGTCACGGCAGGTGTGCGAACTGGTACCGCCAGCAGGCGCCTCCGATGCAGCTGGGGCCTTGGCATGGTTGCGAAAAGGATCACTTGCCTGTCGCAGCATCGTATCGTATGGGTTACCTATGGTTACCTGCTTGTGCCGACCTTCGGCGTCTTCGTCCTCGGAGCCCTCCACCTGATGCAATCGGCTGTTCACGGGAAGGCGCGTGGCCGTCCTGGAGGGAGGCTTCCGCGGCTGGGAACGCGAGCGTTTACCCGCAGGGAGCCTCAGCCTTCGTGAGAGGAAGGATGCAGTGGTGCTTCAGGTAGCTTCAAGTAATTTAGGCACGCGGTATGTCGCAGCATGTCGTAGCTGCCCGAAGATGAAACTTAATGGCCTCAAGGGTTACTTGGGTGCTGGCCGACTGCAGGTCGTGTACGAGCAGCCCATGGATGCTCATGGGCAGGCTGGGGTGCATGTGCAACGAGACGCAGTTTAAGGCTTGAGGATGTTGAAAATCGAGTGGCATATTGCATTGCTGTAATGCGACGGGCTTGGGCATGTCCGGCCTGTTTTCAGAGCCAGAGCGCCAGGCGATGGCAGACAGCTATGCGCTCTCGAAGGGCCGGCGTGTCGCAGGCAAGGCTGCTGGGGGCCTCGTCTCGGTTCAGAACGGCTTTTGCTGGGTTTCTGGGCTTCGGCACGTTTTCTGTGCGCTCAGTTGGAAGGTGCCGGTGCGTGAGGCGGCGTCGAGCGGCAGTGCAGCGGCAGTTCTGTATAACATCTTTCGTGGGCTTGCCAGCACTGGCAAGTGCTTGCCAGTGGACTTGACTGGACTTTGCGCGTAGAAGCCAACGCTTGCCGAAGTGTGCGGCCGCAAGGCCGGCGAATCTTACCTGGCCTTGCTTCGGACTGCAGCACTGCAGTGTGGAAGTGTCGTGATTGGAAAGAGGACCCAGGAATTGCACTGATAGTCACATATCAGCAGCTGCATGAGTAGGGTTTGAGATATTTTGACTAAGACGCTTGCATTCTTACCGACCCTTCCGACTGCGCCTGCAGGGCTCCTCTGCGTAGCGTGTCCCTCGTAGCCAGAGTCCCGGCTTGGCAGCAGTTCTGACGTGCGTGTCAATCAGAGACTGGGCCAACTGCGCGCCAGAACCACTCTTTTCGGCTCGTTGGCAAACACTGCTTGTTCGTTGAATGTATTCGTCGAGAATATTCACATTCAGAGAACCCGGCGGTCTTTGCTGGGAACGGCAACTAGAGTAACCAGGGATCAACAACAGCCCGCCCCGGCAAGTTCGTCCTTGGCTAATCCCGTTTGACACTGCTAATGTCCAAAACATATGTATGGAAAAATCTCATGTCCGACTTGCCACATCTGAACTGCTCCCACGGGCTCTGGCTACGAGACACGAAATGCTTTCAAGAACCCAACCATTCCGCAGCCTACATTGGACTATTCGATTGGCAATGCCCAGCGTGCACTGCCAACCGCGGCTTGATGCAGATCCTCGCTCAACCCATCTCAACAGAACCTGCAACATCTCCCAAAGCAGGAAGTCAGCTCCGCGGGCACTGCCTCGCCGACATGGTCACTACAGGAGAGGCGCCTCACACAGCAAGGAGAAGAGACCTCTTCACCGTGGGAGCTTGCACCAAGACACAGCCGCTGGAGCCGCGGGCTCGCAGAAGTATGAGACCTGAGCTGACGGATGAGCCAACTGCGGCCGTGCAGGCATCAATCAACACTTCGTGCACCCTCTCGGCTCTTCGCATAAGAAGCCATTGCCGGAGGGGCACGTTGGCTGCTACCGAATCCGACTTGCACCAAATGCTGCTAAGGCCTGCGTGCGTGCCATGGCACAATGCTCCACGTTGGACTTGCGCCTATGAGAATGGCAAGCCAGTCCGCTAACCCATCGGCACTGTTTTGGGTCACTGGCAAGCACGCCAAGTAGTCTGTTGCACACTAATTAGCTGCAGTTCCTGGCGAGGCGCTTGCTCTCTCTGAATGATTGGCTGAACACAGCAAAGATGTTTCGTGACCACGTATATAGCCAAGCCAACTACTGCTGCCTGCTGCAGCTGCAGTTCGCAGTGCTTTCCAGCTGTTCGACTTGGACGTGCCGGGCGCCCAGATCTGCTCAGGATTCTAGGGCCAGTCCCGGTCACAGAGCTCGCCAGCTGCAAACAAAAAGCATTGGAGCTGCTGTGCCAGATGTGTTCATCAGGAGCCGCCAAAGGCATGCAGAGAGCCTGCGAGCCGGGGCGAGAGCTCTGCAGCATTGTGCCAGGGGTCAGCACTGCCAGGGAAAGACAAACAGTAGTGTGACATGTGACGCCTGTGATCATCCACCGGCCTACAATGCCGATGATCAACGACCTCCCACTTGAAGATCCCGTTGACATGACGGTACCAATGCCTCCTAGTGCCTTGTGCCGTTTTGTAGGTCGTAGGTGGTGGGTGTGCAAGCTCAGGGGCACTCCTTTTGGTTAACCTTGGGAAACACGGTGGCTGTGGTGCGCTATCAGCGGCGGTATTGATCGAGTCAAGATGTACGTACCTCTTGCAAGTGAAGCCTAGATGGGACGATTGGTGCAATTCCTTCGCTGATCTTTTGGAATGCTTCGCAGACTTCCTTCGACCAGGATGGCCGAGCGAGCCGCATGACTGCTGGCTTCGGCAAAGGCGGTTTTCCACAGCCAATGCAGACCTGCCTACGAAGCAGATGATACAAGGAACCCAGGACTGCTGCGGCCTCATGGGTCAGCACCTTCCGTCTGTCCATCTGGGCACGACACACGTTCAAGCACAGCAAATCCATTGTCGTTCGACTGCGCCGAGACCCGGCCCAAGACCCTTGCCTGCCACTTGCCTGCCCACTGCGAGCGCGTAGACGTCTGCCTTCGCCTGGCGTGCTGGCTCTGAAACCGGCCAGGTCTGCCAGGCCCGTTGCAAAGCAGCAATGTGCCACTCGACGCTCAACATCCTCAAGCCCTAAACTCTAAACTGTTTTTGCGCTGACATGAGGTCTCAACACCGACGAGTTCATGTAGGTGCATCCAACCTGCCCGTCAGCATCCATGGGCTGCTCGTACACGACCTGCAGTCGCCCAGCCGACACACGTCCCCGTGCAGAACACCCTGAAAAGCTCGGGCCAACAAACACCGAAGCCTCATCCCTGGACGGCTGTGACATGCTGCGACATGCCGCGTGCGCAACATTAACTGAAGCCGCACTGCATCCTTCCCTTCATGATGGCTGAGGCTCCCCGCGGGTAAACGCTCGCGTTCCCAGCCGCGGAAGCCTCCTTCTAGAATGGCCACGCGCCTTCCCGTGAACAGTCGATGTTACCGCATGGAGGTTATGGTACGATACGATGCTGCGACAGGTGAGTGGTTCCTTCTGTTCTAAGCATGCAGTCTCGCTTCGTGTCCAGAGCAGACACTTGCGTCATGCTACACTGCGTTCATGGCGTCAACCACAGAGCTCACAAATTCCACAGCTTGCCATGCCTCAATTTCGGAGCAAGATTAGTGTGCTACGCGTCAGCATTTACGATGCACTGTGTCATTCTCGGGAGCTATACCATGCCAGTCACCCCACACCAGCACGCAGCCGGCACAAATATTTTCGATAGAAGGATCCCCGGCAGGAAGCTGGCACGACAGGAAATGTGAAGGAAAGTGGAGCTGCGAAATTCGTCCGGAGATTGGGGCCCCAGCTGCGAGGACGGTGCCTGCTCGCGATACCAGTTCGCACACCTGCCGTCTCTTCTAAGATCGACTATCCCGAAACTCACTTCCACCATCTTCCACCTGCAGCCCCTCCAAAAGCTCTCAAGTGTGAAACACTTGACAAACTCTTCCGTCGAAAGCTGCAACATCAGTCCCACAAAATCAGATAACAGTAGACTTGGCATCCAGCTGAGGGCCGCGGTGCCAGGAATATTGGCAGTGGAAAATCTCAGCAGACGGGTGGTCACATCCATCGCAATAGATTCGAACAGGGCCGCCTCTGACAGACGAAGCGCGAAAGCTCCGCAGCGCAACATGCGACCGGCACGGACCCTGAGCTGACGGCGACGAGCTTCTCCTCGGAGAATTTCACCACCAGCTCCGGCACCTCACCAGCAGATACCACAAGCTCGGTCACGAATGCCACCCCATCCGGTCCGAGCACCCACTCCCTCTCTTGGCGGCCCCGCCCTGTTCAAAAAGGTAAGGGTGGGCTCGTGCACCGCGCCCTGGAGCCGCCGAGAGACACCCACACGTACTCCCTCCAGATGTCTAAAACAACAATCCGCGAATCTTGCTGAAAAGGCCTCGATGTGGCCAGAGGCACGATCATCGCCACGCACATCAACGAGCAAACACCTCGGTGCTTTGCTTGAGTAATCTTAACATGCGCGAGCTTTTGCTAACTTCGGCTTGTGGCCCAGTTCTGAGAGACAGGCTTTCCTTGTTTGAGGAGCTCACACACCTGGAGGCAAGATCCCACGCGATGCGACAGAATCAACGAAAACAGCCAAACACTCCTGTCTGTCGCCCTGCTGCGACCAGCTTGTAAAGACACACTGTCACACTGCGCATTTGCCACCTCGTACGTTCCTAGTACCGGCAGCTTTCCAGGTGTGCCTCCGCAGCTGAGAGCTTCTCGACCCCCTTGCAACGCGACATACACGCGACATTGAAAGCATGCTTCAAGCAGCTGTTGTAGTGTAACCTGGTCGCGGCCGTCCTTCTGCAAAGGCACTTCGAGATTCGGCCCCACCAAACCGGCGCAAGCCGCTGCCGCCGGCCTGTGCACCAGTCGGTTCTGTCCGTCGTGATTTGCGGCAAGCAAGACGCTCGAGCCGCATCTAGGACAGAGATCAATATCTTGTCACTGGCAGAAGCCCCACAGAGCTGAGACGTTGAAGCACTTACAACTGCTTGGGCGCGTGTGCGCGCTGTTCCATGTTCGCTCCGATCCTCTTGAACTCAGCGTCTGATGCCCTTCGGTGCCGCCCTGCTGGTCGTAGGCGAATCTCGTAGTTTCAGATGTTCCAATCGTTGCTTGCCCGGAGCGTCCGTGTTTGTCCGTGTTCGTGTTTTGCAACGCTGACGCAGTGGTAGCGTTCCGAACTTAGGCTGGCTTCGTCAATAAGTTACGTGCTCAGTGGGCTTCTCTTTTGCAGTCGCTATCATCTTTCTTTCGTCTGAGCGACTGTCATGCAGCATGGAGATCGAGACAGGCCTGGGTGCAGACTCGACGGTCTTCGTCGTCGTCGCTGTCTGCACCTTGACATCAAGGAGGATGGGAAGAAAGGACCGCCGTGACAACACGCCAGCACAGCCGAGGACGACCAGCACCGCCTCCTTGAAACTTCACTGGATGGATCTTCTCAGGTCCATGCCATAGAGGTTTGCACACGCTCCTGACAGGCTTGCTTGTTTGTCGTGAACAAGGAGCTCACTCCGGAAGATTCCACAAGCGGATGAAAGCAAGAATCGGAAACCAACCGATCCGATCCCGTCAACCGGGATAGGGCAGTCCTCTGTTTGTGGGACAGGTACCCATGACCTGCTTCGACTTCAACGGCAGATTACAGTAAGTCATACGGCTGCAAGGGTCTTCGAGTCGTAGCTGGCATAAAACAAATCACCGTGACAAGGTTGAGATTGAAATAGGTTGAGCTGCGAGCGTGGTGGCAGCAACCACCGGTCGCGCCAAGGGCACATTGGCCTCAGCTTTCGGCGCTCAGCTCAACTGTCATGTTACTGGTAGTCTGCACATGGGACATGGCGGAGACTGGGCAAACTGAAAGCCGTGACAGATCTTCTCAGATCCGTGCCATGGAGGCGTGCAGACGATCCTGACAGGTTAGCTTATGACGTCAAGACAAGGAACATCAAGGAAGTCACTCCGGCCGCAGGAAGCAGGAATCGGAAACGAATCGATCCGATCCCATCCGTCCTCTGTCTGCGGGTAAGGTACCCATGACCTGCTTCGACTTCAAAGGCAAATTACAGTAAGTCATACGGCTGCAAGGGTCTTCGAGTCGTAGCTGGCGCAAGACAAATCACCGTGACAAGGTTGAGATTGAAATAGGTTGAGCTGCGAGCGTGGTGGCAGCAACCACCGGTCGCGCCAAGGGCACATTGGCCTCAGCTTTCGGCCCTGATCTCCACTGCAAGCCCAGTGTTAGCAAGCTGTCACGTTACGTCGCAGTCTGCACCTCGACATGGCGGAGAATGGAGAAAATGGAAGCTGTGACAACGCGGCACACCCGAGGAGAACCTGCACTGCCTCCTTGAAACTCCGCTTGACAGATCTTCTCAGGTCCGTGCCATGGAGGCGTGCACACGCTCCTGACAGGTTAGCTTATGGCGTCAAGACAAGGAACGTCAAAGAACTCACTCCGGCCGCAGGAAGCAGGAAT
>CAJNJA010036197.1:0-29020 GCA_905231915.1 Symbiodinium necroappetens
CCTGCCGTGGACCGCAGGTGCGCGCTGGCGGGCGAGGGGGGGGTGTCCGCTCTGTTTCAGAGAGAGAGAGAGAGAGAGACACAGACAGGCAGAGAGCTCGAGCCTTGACGCAAGAGATACAGGGAGCAGCTTTATGTGCCTACGCAGCCTACGCTCCTACCCAGACAGAGACACCGACAGAGGCAGATAGAAACATAGTCGACCTGGCGCTTCAAGTCTGGCGAAATGTTTGGCCCACTGTGTGTGTGTGTTGAGGAGATAGATCTCCTCAGTTCTGGGGAGGGGATCCCCACGCCGAGCCAGGCGTGCTGCAGCAACACTGATGTTGGGTGTATCATACACAGTTTTCTTGGTGAGAGCCAGACGAAGACGTCCTCTACGTTGCCCCGATATGGCGTCGGATTTGCAAACACGAGCGAGACAATCAAGAATTGCCGGGTGCTACCCTATGCCCCGGGGCGAGCTGCGAATGCATCAAGAACGGTCAAAAGAGGTGTTCCGAAGCAAAACCCAGCAAGAGAAAACACAATTGGGCCAAAACGAGGTAGGACAGGAAAGTCAGTTTGCAAGAATGCCACTTACGCTTATTAATGCAATATTGGACCGAAGAAATATGGACAAGCCGTGGTGCTTGACAGAAGCGGGGGCCGAAACGACTCTGCAAACGGGTACTACGGGTAGCTCCTACATGGTACTGCGCCGACGCGGCGGCCCACGTTATGTGACATGACGCAGGCAATGGCTGGCTCAGCCTCAACGTCGGGAAATACACGCAGGCCAGGCAGTTGGTAGACATGATCGGCTCAAAGAAAGAGACTCAGACAGACGGATGGGCCAAACCAGGCAGACAAGCGAACATTTTGACACTATTTTGACTTTGACGCCTCAAATAGTCCGTGCTACAGTGTTCAGAGCGCGGCAATTGCGCGGCCATGTCACACAACAGGGAATAACCCAACTCCCGAAAAAGCTGATTCGGTGGAGGATGGACCGAACGTTGCCTGGAGAGTTCAGGACGGTGAGCCTGTGAAACCCACCCGCGACATTTCGAAGCTCATCTTGCCTTAGATACAAAGAACGAGTTGGATTGGAAGAGGAGCATCTGCATTTGCGACAGCTTTCTTGGCGGGTTGTTTGACGGAAGCCGGAACACATGGTGCGCTGTGAAGGTGTTTGTGTCAATGATGGTTACATGACACGCTGTCGTATTGTAAGATGCTGGACAACCCTATGTGCGGCCTTGCGATCATGCGAGGTTGCTCGACTTCTTCTGCAGCCTTCCGCTGGAGGCAGCGGTCGCCGGCTGGGTCCGACCCTTCCCGGGGCTTTGACGTTGACGTATTTCCAGGACTTGGTGTGACCAATGGTCGACAAGGGGTGGGATTTCTTGCTTCGGATCAAACTGTCCGCAGCAGTCTGTGAGGTGCGCAGGGCACGCTTGAGCTATGCTGGGAGCTACTGGCCGTAAAGCCTCGCACCGACAATCTTGCCTGCGGCTCGGTAAAGAGCACGGCTGGGCAAAGAGACAACCTTCTGTGCCAGCAATTTAGTGCAAGATCCAGTGGAACGCATTTTTTCCCACACCTGTCTCGCCCCAAGGTCTGCCAGAACATCGGAAGTTGCATGGCTGTAGCAATCTTGTACAGGCAAAGACGGCCTATGCATCAAGAAGCACGAAGAAAAAGTCATCCGGTTTCCTTGGCGCCTTTCGCCTCCGAAAGCGGCAAGCCTGGTCATAATGACGTGCTTGCCCAGCTACTCTCCGAAGCTGATGCGGTCAAGCGCAGGGCGCCAGACGCCAGCTCTGGCCGCCCTTGGTCGAGAAGGCCTCGCGGATCAAATCCAGAATTTCGGCTGTGGCACTCGAGAAGGGGGGGGGAATGGATGTCCGCAAGGCAGCTGCCAAGCTGTTCGGCCGGAATCTCAAGTATTAGCTGCGTAGCATCTCCGAGTAGAGAGATCCTGCTTGATACGTGTTGCTTGTTCTTTTGAATCGGCAGTGACTTCTGGCACGAGCTGTCGTCAGAACTAGGTTGTTTGCAAAATCCTCTCGTAGCAAAGCTGTGGCAAATGTGGCACCAACAAAAATGCTTACCTAAGCCGGCGAAAACGATTGCATGCATACCGCATGCGTTTGCTGATTGGTAGTGGCTTTGTTCCGCCTTGTTTTGGCTCCTGCGAATTTTCGTTTTGGCGAGATGCTGCCTGAAATTGTCGAGCAAGATTCGCTAAAGCAACTGTGAGAAGCCGCCGTCACCCGGAGCTGATCCAGACGACAGACTTTTGATGACTAACGGTATCACACTCATGTACAAACGTTGCGCAAGACATCGTTGCACACAGAAGTTTGTTCAGAGGCTCTGCAACCTGAAAGTTCAGATTCTAGTCTATACGCCTGGAAGGAAGGCATACTATACTTAGTAGCTGAGTAGGTAACCTTTGACCTGCTTGGGCTTATATATAATCCTACCATAATTGAAAGGTTAACGCTTTTTGGGCTAGGGTACTCAGCCCCTAGGTATATGTATATAGATTATATAGATATATAGTTGTTTATACATACGTACACACACACATACACTCACACATATACATGCATATATATATATATATGAGATACATATGGATCAAGTTGAGACCGGAATGGTCGTGCTTCCTCTGCACAGCCGCTTCTTTGTGCTGCTCTTGATGATTGGGGTGTTTGCTGTTGAGGCTGCTATGGTGCACTGAAAGGCGGCACCTTTGCAGAGGCAAGCAGGATCGACTGCCACAACACCACAGTGGGAATGTACCTAGACGCGTGGATGCTCGAGCTGTTCCTGATTTATCCGTTGTCGATTGATCCCTGTGCTTTGCTCCCCCGTGGAAATGCAGGCTCTGGCGCTTTTCACGGGGTATCCGACGCAGGTGGGCTGACCCGGCACTGGATTACTGAAAGCCCTGCCAACGTGTATGGCAGAGGTGTAGGGCTAGGTACGGGTACTTTTGCTACGGTGCAATGCAACACTGCCGCAATTACCTTGCATGCATCACACTTAACATGGACACGTTTGCGTCGGGACCTCATGCATCCCTTTCACGCCGCGCATTAATGCAGGGCATGAGTACATGCAGAAAGTTGTAAGCAATGGGATCTTCGCAGACATGGGCAGCCTGTGCTGTATCGTCACACAAATTGCTGGCTGCTCCCTGTGCCTCAGCGTCTTCGCCTTTACGTTCCTTCGGCCGTGCGGCGTGAGAAGGAGGAGAAGCGCCAGGCAGCAAGCAGGGTTACAAGACAAACATGTTTGCCGCACTCAGTGTGGCACTCAGTGTGGAGAGCACATGCCATATAGTTCTGCACTGTTCTAGTGGCACGTTGCATTGATGCCTTCCGTGCATAAGGCATCATAGGGCAAAATGATGCATAGTGTGAATGTTCATTGCAGTCCTCCTTCGGTTCACTGTGCAATGCTTCCACGTGTGGTGATTGTTGCAGACGGTTCTTCAGTGGTTCTCAGCAAATAACGGCGGAAGACCAGCTAGGTTCGGCTTGCTGCCCGAGACTGCCTGCAACAAAGGATAAAAAAGGTTCTCAGCAAATTCGAGGTGTTGAGTTGTGTTACTGTGGTCCTCAATGTCCTAATAGCGTAAAGAAGTGAGGCTTGCAGCGTGTCAGCATTCCCCAGCAGCGAGAAGTTTTGCCTCATGAACAGAAGACGCGGATAATCAGTTCTAATGAGAATCTAGTGCCTCTGCTGCAGCACACTATGATACTGTTTCCTGGCTCTGACTCCCCATGATGGTTCACTACAGGCTTATGTCTTGAGTTGAACACGGGTCCAATGGGTGTCGCAGCCCCCGCGCTGCAAGCGGTGTTTATATTGCAGAGCCACTGTTTTAGGTCACGGGTTTCTTATGCCTTCAGCTCTCAATCCAGACATGGATTTCATTCATTGACCTCTGTGAGGCCAGGCAGGAACAGCGCTTGCGCCTCTTGCTGGGTGGGGCAGATGTGGGAGACCAAAGCCGAGAGCCAAGCATTGTCATGCCCGACGCTGGCGCTGGCTATGGCTGGCTGAAAGAGTTTGAGGGTCAGTTCTGTTGGCAAGGGACCGGTCTTAGAGCTCAGCTCGAGCTTTGCTTCCGGAGCCGTTTCGGATGCGGCTCTTTGGGGCCGGGCCAGCTCATGGGTGGCGTCTTCAGCGGACCGCCCATTGTGGTCTTCGATGCCACCGGTACAGAGGGCAATGCTGCAGCTTGGCATCGTTACTATGTACTAAGAAACTGAATGTATCTGAATGTCGTTCACGGCGGAACAAACGTGAACAAGCCCCCAGGTGGTAAGGTGCCTTCTGCAACACCGCACCCGTGTCCGAGCTGTTGTGCCTGATGCGACATCCTTTTCAGCTCAGCATCTGGAGAAGCTGGGTGCAGAGGTTCCTCAGACTTGCAGTTGTCCGCCACAGTCCACGGGTAGCTGCGGACGAGGTGATGTTACGTAGCGTTCCCCTAACGCAGCTTTATGAAGCAGATTCCGCACAAGCCAAGTCAAGCTCGCGCAGCAGGGCTTGAGTTGAGTCTTGCTTTGAGCAGGGAGGCAGTCCAAGGCCGGAAACCAGACTATTATTGATAGATATTGATAGTGTGAATTAAGGTGGGAGGGCCTGGGAGGGGCTCGTTTGAACGGTTCACACGAAGTGCCTGGCTTGGGGTTGGGGGGAGGAGGGAGTGGGGCTAAATTGAACGGTGCACACGGATTCCGTGGTTCCGGGAGGGGTGGGGAGGGGGGGGGGATTGATATATCCATACCCGAGTTTTGTAGCAACAGTCAGTAAAGATGACCAGCTACAGAACTCATCGGCGGCTGCCTCCCCAGACATGCTTGCACAATGTGTCCGATGTTTGGAAGCGTGTCCTGGGAGCACTCTGACCGATTACGCTCCGCCTCCTCCACCTGCTGCTACTACCACTACTACTACTCCTCCTCCTCCTCCTCCTCCCACCACTACTACCACTACGGCGACGACGACTACTACTACTACTCCGGCGGACCAAAGCCGGCAACAGGAAGTTCAGGATCACGGGTGGATGGATGCCATTGGTCTTGGAAATACCCAGTGTGGAACGGAGCCCTGCGCCACTTGCAGGAGGACAAGGACAGGGCACCCATCAGCACCACTATGTCACTATGGTGAAAGAGATCTTGGAGGGCCTGTATGCCAGCGTCTTTGAAGGGAGAAGTGGTAACCAGGTTTCATTGCACCCGGAAGCTGACCGAGACCTTGGAGTCGCAGGCGACCTGCATCCACGAACATAGGAATTGGTTGATCCTGGTCGACATCATTCGACATCAACAGCCGTGTGCATCTTGACGATTTTCCCATGTGATGTCCGGAATCTCGCGAGATGTTTCAGCAAGACTAGGGGTGGTGCCATAAAAGCATGAACTGCTTCGTGAGCATGTCATACATTCACCAGTCATTGCACCGTGATGGGATCCGAAAGTCCCGGAGGTATACTTGGAAGATGTAGCAGCAAAGGCCAAGCACTGGACCCCGCATCACCCGGTTGCCCGACCCCATGAACATCCGATGTGGCTTCCCATTCGCTCTGCACCAGTGTGATATGGTTATTTTGGCACAGGAATGCCATGAACACACACACACATCATGTGGTCTGTCACAAGCATCTTCCAGAGCAGATCCTGATAATTTCGAAGACTACGGAAAAGTTGAGTGCATCGCCCCAACATGAGCATTTGCTCATCCGCTTACCCATCAGCGACCGAGAGGAATGCCTGCACAATGCCAACCTTGGAGTTTGACCCATAAAGTACACTCCCAAAGCGGCAGTATGTTATCATGGTTCGCACCCGCGCTCAGGTCACGACCAGACGGTTCTCTTTCAAGATGATATGTACTGGACTTGTGATGGTTGGCGGACCGCTTTATAAGCAGCCAGTTCAATTGAATGGTTGGATAAGTGCTGCTAATTGCTCGTATACCCAGCGAGCTGAACCCTCTTTTTGATTGCGGCTAAGGCTGCACGCTGCTCTTTCATGCTTCTAGGTCCTACGGGACAGTGAAGGAGATCATTTGACGATACGATGCCACTCAAATGGTGGTGCGTTAGTCGCCGGGCTTCACGCCTGCTCCTGCAGTTCCCGACCGCTACGCCCAAAGCTCAAAAGCTACTACTACCACTACTGCTGCTGCTGCTGCTGCTGCTGCTACGGCTACTGCTACCGTTACCCCTACGGCTACCGCTACCGCTACGACGACGACGACTACTACCATCCTCGCGCAGATAAAAGGCTGCTGACCTGCCCAAAAAACATCTACCGGATAAACGCGCCGTCGGGCTTTCGTTCTCCATGCCTCCGGCCCTCAAGTCAGAGTCTTGCGATCTTGCCAGTTTACATGGCATCTCTGTCCCACAGATCCATGGAGGTCTTTGAGCACACGAATGATGTGAAGGGACTCGCCGAAATCCTTGTGACTCAGCTGTGGAAAGGTTGGCTGAAACTTCAGTCCATAACATGTTTCGCAGTGTGGATCGGTGGAGCTGAGGAAGGTGCACATGGAGCCTACTGTACCTTGAATCCGTTCAGCTGTTCTGCACGTGGAACCCAGCTGGCTGCAAAAAGATTTGCTGCTGCTGCGAAGGCAGCTAATCTTGAGCATGTCATTTGGTCCACTTTCGCGCCTTACACCTCAACTTGGAAGCCTGTTCTTTTCAAGTTTGTTCTTTGCAACCTCATCGCAACAAACAGTGCCAGACTATCGAGGAAGACACATGCGCTATAATTCCGGACGACTCAGAAACCTTGCCCCTGGACAAGTCACGATGCAGAGTGCCTCTATTCGACGGCAGGGGCCGAAGTGATCACTACTTCAATGAAGCAGAAGTTCCAACAACTTTTCTCATACCGTCTTTCTTCTATGAAAGTTTTTTGGACTTTGAAGCCCTTGGCTTCTTACCGCGCCGAGCGCCGAACGGACAACTTTTCGTCGAGCTGCCGATCAGCCGCGATCAGCCAGTGCCCTTGGTGTCTGCAGAGGACGTCGCTGAGTGTGCCCGACAGATTTTTCGCAAGGGGAAGGACATGCTCAGGAAATATGTGCCTGTGTGTGGAGATCTGCTTACTGGATCGCAGATCGCAGGAGTGTTTTCCAAACACTTGGGAGAAGAGGTGGCCTTCAGATATTTGCCTCCAGCCGAATTCCGCAAAATGCATGCTTCCAAGTCCGAGGCCCTAGGATTAATGCAACTTGGCTGACTGGATGCAGAAAAGCAGCCCAGAACTTGTACGACGGTCTGCCTGGCTCAGGGTTTGGGATTTTGGGTTCAGACCCTGGAGAGTTTGGCGGTCTCATGCCTAAGGATATATAAATAGAGTCATCTGAGTGTTCGGGGAGCTAGATTGCCCCTGAGCACTCGTTCGGATAAACCCCGTGGTCATGATGCTTACTTACAGAAGACGCTCATCTACATGTGAGGTTTCAATACTTCAAGGACTGCAACGAGGAAGCCTGCAAGATCCGCAGCATCTCAAGAACACAGGAGCTGGTGGCTGCAGCAAGACCTTTGCATGCCTGGTTTTCCTCTGGAAGGGACCATGTCCAGGCTTTGCAGCGGAGCCTCGGCCCAGGCTTTAAGCCACAAGTGCAGTGGGCAGGGGCCGGTGGTCCAAGAGTGAAGGGCTCAGGATTTAGACGTTCCCGGCTCTTGTAGAGACACCTGATCTGCGTTCCGTCTGTTCTGAAAGGATTCAGTCGGTGTCCGGGAGCTGCTTTCGGGGTTGTTTCATTGGGAAGTTCTTGCCATTTGAAGCTGAGTTGAGCGGAACCCGATTTTGCGACGCTCGGAGAGGTGCGGCACACTTCTGTCGAAGGAACCAACGTAGTTGGTGTTCTGTGCAAGTAAGGAACTTGAAGATCATCACGGTGTTTGGTGCAACTGGTGCACAGGGTGGTGCCCTGGTACGTGCTATCCTGCCCCGCGGACTTGGAAGTTTTGGCAGCTCCGTGATTTGCGAATGCCTGCAAGCCAAGGGTTGTATCGAGTAGGTGCTGCAACCTGAGGCAGGATCCTGGCAGGGCCTTTGCGGTTCGTGCCGTCACCAGAGACGCGCTCTCCAAGGCATCCCTGGCTTTGGCGGACTTGGGCGCGGAAGTTGTGCAGTGCAACATTGACGACAAGGAACAGGTCAAGGAAGCAATGAAAGGAGCGTACGGCGCCTTTTGCATCACTTTCTTCTGGGACCATTTCTCTCCTGAGAAAGAATGTGCCCATGCAAAGATCTACGCAGAGGCTGCTGCCGAGACACAGGCCCTCCGATTGCACACGGCCCGACTTGCTTTCGTTCCCTTTCGGTGCATGCAGGCTGAAACAGGCTAGCCGTGATGGGAGCGCCAGCTGTCGGGTTGTCGCTTCGATAATCGGTGAAAGGTGGGTTCGGAATCTGCTAATGCGAAGTCCCTTTAGCAGAACAAGGTGCACGCTGACAGTCTCGCTTAGGTTTGCCATGTGATCTGGTCCACCGCGGAAGACACCAATGGCATCGTGCCGCCGCATGACTATCGCATACCGCGGATCCAGAAGAAGTCTGTGGCAGCCGGCCTTTTCCGGGGATTCAGAATGATTTCAGCTTTTGTCCAAGCAAATCATGCTTAGTTTTGGCATCTCTGCCTGGTTTCTGATTGTCTGGCTCGTCACAGTTCGAGCTTGAACTGATCCTGGTTGTAGCATCATGCCGTCTTGCCGTTTGAGTTCCAGATAGAGTCTAACAAGAACCACCTTCAAGCCATGAGCACTACTTGAAATGGACCTTCAAACAGGATTTCAATCGTCCAGCTGCGGCACACTGCAATTTGGGATCACGGCCGCGTGACGTCGTTTGTCCTTTGAGCTTGTGGCATTTTGTGCATCCGGTCGAGGCAGGCCCACCCAATCCCATCTCAGCTACACTTGCGATCATGTCGCAAGAAAAGTACGCACAAATTAAGCTTGTTCGAGCGAAGGAGTCGTGCCCATCCAGAAGCGTGAAACCAGAAACTCTATGCTCACCTCGTTCAATGACAATGAGGTGTAGACAATGTCCTATGCAAGCCATACTGTCTGAGTCAAGAATCGGTTGATGTTGATGTATTTGAGTGTGCCTCTTCAGTTTTCACTCACTGTAAACCCATGTCATTAATTTCATTACACTGCCGTGCGTACTCACGAAAGGCTCGATGCTGCATGCGATTGTATGTAGGTTGGTCGGAGCACGGTTCCGAAATACTTGGCAGTAGACATTGGATCTGCAACATCGAGCTGTCTCCTGCGCCTTTGTCCTGCCATGTTGACAAAGTCTGAGTAGGCTTGCCAGCCGACGATGCTCAGGTACCGCTCTTCGACGGCAAGGGCCGGGGCGATGCTTTTTTCCAGAGCCTTCAGATTCCGACGACATTCCTCACGCCTGCATTCTATTTCGAGAATTTGATCACTTTTGCCATGGGTCCCAAGCTGTGCTCTGGCGGCCCTGGCGATGCAACATTCATGCTTCCAATGAAGACCAGGGCACTGCCCCTGATCGCTGCAGCGGACATAGGCCTTGTTGCATATCACATCTTTCAAAACTCTGAGCTTGTCGGACACCATGTTCCAGCTTGTGGCGAACTTCTGACTGGTCCTGAGATAGCGGACCACCTCTCAAGCTCTTTGGGGACCGAGGTTCGTTTCAAGTGTGTTGACCAGGACGAATTCAGCAGCAGCGGTGTCCTTGCAGCTGACTACTGGTTTAATGCTTTCCAATACTGCCGTTACTACAATGATTCGTGCATGCATCGCAGAAACCCGGCAAAGTCGAGGGAGTTGCACCCGCAGATGCAGGGTTTAACAATGTGGCTGAGACAGAACAAGGCCGGCTTGACTCCGTTCAGTGCCGCCCCCGTTTCAGCTGACCAAGGAGGCAGCTAGCCGACCGGCTGATGAATCGCATGACGCGTATGCTCTTGAACTTGAGCTTGTCTCTCACACGTGGCACCGTACCACGGTGCATACGGTGCCATTTCTCCTGAAAGACGGGCATAGAAACTGCAAACACTTGCTTAGAGATGCGGAGATGCCCAAAGAAAGGCAATCTTCTGCTCTGTCTGCGACGCTCCCAAGCTCTGCGAATGCAATGTCATAACTGCGGCCGACTAGCGGCCTTGCGCAGCAGCCGAACAAAACTCAAGGCAGAGGGCCGCAGCTAAGAGAGTGCTGAACCCACAGAAGAGGTGAGAGGTGAGTGAAGTGAGGCTGCAGCCGCCACAGATTCGAGCGCTGCACTGTCCGCAAGCTTCCTAGGTGATGACACTGACGATGACGAGGATGATGACCTCATCTGGTCAAAACTGCTTTCTTGCCAGGCTCGGACGCTCGCTGCCAACACGCCCAAGACGCCAGACATGTGAACCTTAGGCAACATGACGCGTCCGGCGACATGATTTGTGCCCTCAGGGACATATTGCAGACATGCAATTTTAGCAGTTTCATGCGAAGCACGTTGGCGGTGTTCGTGAAGGAAGCTGGCTACTTGCTGGGCGCAGGTTGCTCCGAAGAAGGCTCCGATCTTTCAGCCAGGTAGGCAACTTCCAGCGTTGCGCTGCTACACACTGGCAGCAGCCTGATCTTTCAATTCATGTCGACTGACGATTTTGGGGCATTTTGGGACAAGATCTTTAGGTTTGGCGTCAGCTGCGCACTCCAGTCCTGTCGGGCCCTGCGCCTTCCAGCCTTTGCCTGGCATTTTGGTACGGGTAGGTTCGGCAGAGCAAGTCGTGCGAAGTTGCACCTTGCCGTCAGACAGCCTTGCACCGGTAATATCACAGAAATCACTGTCGCGCAGCATGCCTCACAGCGGAGCATGCTGTAGCATGCGTTATGGACATGCAGTCGTCTCATGTTTGTGTCCCAACTTCAAACTTGACGAAAGCGGCACAGCAAATTGAGCAACCGCCGGTTCGTGAAAGTGGTTGCAGGCTGTGAGAAGTCCAGGACTCACATCGTTGAGGAGATGGGGCTCCAGGCATGGTGCTGGAAGGGCTTTATGTTCAGGTTCTAATTTAGGCAATGATGACGATCATCGTGTCACGTGCTTTCGTTTTTGCTTATCCCCCTCGTTCGAACATTTATTTATTGATTGGTGTTGTACTAGTATCCGAAGGAATCTGTGCAGGTGTGCCTCAAGTGTGGTAACACCTGCTGCAGAGTTCATGTTGCTGATGCCGCAGTCAGCCAAAGCTGGGTAAGCCGGTGAACCAGGCGCCCCATGCATACGGAATCTTGGACTTCGCAGAGGCCAGGCCCAGCCTAGGCTGTCGGATGACTTGCGTCCACTCTGGGGTGCCTGGTGAGGTCACCATTGATGGCGAGACTGCCCGATTGGTCAAGCTGTGGCCTCGTCATGCAGAGTGGATCTGCGATGTAAGAACTGTAGACAAGAGTGACCGAGACACATGCATGGAGCAAGAACAAGACAGACTGGCTTGCAAGTGAAACCGTGAAACCCCATAGAATGATTATCATTGACTGAGAGGGTAGGGTTCAGTCTGTAACGGGACCTGTCTTTGTTCCCAGTTGGTGGAAGGCTCCAGCCTGCCACCAACCGTCCCGCCCCCACACCCACCTGCCCGGCCGCCCCGCCTTGGCCTCGTGCTTCAATGGAAGTCCCTGAAGTAAGGATCTGAGCCGTGTTTCGGGGCCAGGCCGTGTCCTCGCTGTAACTAACCGTGTACCTGCCGCAGGCCAAGCCTGTGATCGCTGTTACGATACCCGAGCCTGTGTACCTGCCGAGCCGTGTCCTCGCCTTTGCGAGCCGTTTACCTGCCCAAAGCCAGGCCATGGCAAAACTTCTGCTGACCGAAGTCTGCCCCCAACAGCGTTTGTCTTTAGAATTTCGTGTACCTGCCCAGACCCAAGCCGTGTGCTTAGGTCCGCTTGGATAAGCTTTCCACGGCACAGTGTTTTCAATGTATTGTAGGTGCATGTACGTGCGCACGTATGTATTCATTCCTGCCTGCATGCATGCACACACAAACGCGTGCCTGCCTACATCTGCCCACCTGTCTACTTGCCGACCGCCCCACCGACCGACCTACCTTCCTACCTGCCTACCTGCCTACCTACCTACTACCTACCTACCTACCAACCTCAACCTATCGACCCACCGACCCACCCACCCACCACCTACGACCGACCGACCGACCGACCGACCCACCGACCGACCGACCTACCTACCTACCTACCTACCTACCTACCTACCTACCTACCTACCTACCTACCTACCTACCTACCCCTAACCATCTGCCGATCGATCTCCTACCACCTACCTACCTACCTACCTACCTACCTATCTAACTATCTATCTATGTATTTATCTATCTATCTTTCATTCATTTACTCATTCATTCTTTCTTTCTCTCTTATTTGTCTACCTATTCATCTGTGTATATATATATACTATGCGTGTATTGTTGTTTTATGCAGAGCTGTATTTACACATATTATATGTTGTTCTGTGCAACCTCGATGATGAATAGTTATGCTTATATATACACATGTATACGCACATGTACAGTATGGACTCTCATAGGGACCGTCATTGAGAACAACCCTCAGCTGCACTCCGCACTAGGCTTTATGGAGGCCTGTCGTGCTAAACCCTACACCCTAAAACAGAAACCTACTGTAGGCCTGTGGTGCGCGCTACCGTCCTCGCCTGGACCCTTCGGTCATCGTCTTGGTGACCCACAAGTGACTCAGATCATCCCTTTGGCGGTTTAGGGCTTTGATCCAAGTTTAGGGTTTAGGGGTTATAGAGTTTAGGGGCACTCCTTCTACTTGGGGCGTAGGGTTTAGGGTTTAGGTTTTAAAGTTGATAGATTTTAGTTTGTAGGGTTTAAGGCTTTTCATGTAGTTTCGGGGTGCTCTGAGTCGACCTTTCGTACAACCGTGAGTATCAGACGCCTAACCTCGTGAAAAGCTGGGGCTCTGCATCGGTGCGAAGACATAAGCTCATGAGGGCTGATCTTCGTTCCCTGCCGGGCGTTACCAGGTTTTCAGGGCATCCGTGGCGTACGATGGAATAGGGGTTTCAGGGTTTCAGTAGGCTTTTTGTTTTTGCGACCCAGGAAGCGATGCTTGCTGGGGCGCAAGGCCGTGTGGCCCCCCGGACGCTACTCGACTTTGGCCGGCTTCGTCGAGTTCGGCGAGACGCTGGAGGAGTGCGTTGTCCGTGAGGTGCGGGAGGAGTCGGGGGTCCTCGTGGATCCGAGCAGCATCCGCTTTGTGGCCTCCCAGCCCTGGCTCTTCCCTCGCTCGTTGATGATGGGTTTCATCGCTGAGGCATCAGACCCCACCCTCCAAGTCGATGCTGACGAGCTCGAGGATGTTGGCTGGTTTGACCGTGCGACCCTGCAAGGAGCACTGGAGTCATTGGAGGAGGCATCCGACGGTACCCCTGCCTCCCTAAACGTTCCTTCCCGAGCATCGCTTGCCAACACTTTGATGCGGACATGGCTAAGGGACGTGGAGGAGTAAACAAAGAGCGCGTCTCAAGCGTCCCGTGGACTCATGCTTGCATCTCGCACAGTTGCAGCTCTGTAAGTTGCTCTGCAGTGTTGCAGCACTTGAGCCGTGTCGCTGCTGAGCTGCGATGGCTGTCTTGTGCGCGTCCATGCCCTGTCGTACACGCGGCCAAGGACGAGACGGGTGCGGCTAGATCCATCGAGGGCTGGGTCGTCATTGCGGGCAGCTCAGGATCCTTATCTTGCTACGTGAGGTTTTGGCGCATCGTTTAGGGAGACACAGATTCCCGTTGATGTGCAGACTTATAAAGGCCCAGAAACTCAAGCTCAAGATCTTAACAGTTGTATTCGGGTCTGCTAAACCCTAAACACCAAGTCTTGAACCCTAAACCCCAAGCCCTAAACCCTAGGTTGTGTTCGGGTCTGCCGTTTTGGGGCATGTGTTTCCATCGGCTTCGCTGGTGATGCCATTGATCCCAAGTTCCTCACAGTCGGGGGCACCACAGAACAGAACAGAAGGCACCATAGCCTGAACCCTGAACCCTAAAACCCTAAACCCTAAACCCTAAACCCTAAACCCCAAACCCTAAAACCGTAAACCCTAAAACCCTACACCCGAAACCCCTACACCCTGAACTCTCTCTGCCCTCTCTAGAAGGTCTCGGGCGTCCACGAGGAAGCCCAGGAGGTCTCTTCTCTCCTTTCTGCCTAGGGGTTTAGACCCTAAACCCCTAAAGCCCTAAAGCCCTAAACCCATATAAACTCGAAGCCCTAAACACCTGAACCCTAAACCCTAAACCCCTAAACCCCTAGGGTCTAGGGTTTGGGGTTTTGGGGCTTCAGGGGTTTCTGCTTTCGGGGGTTTCCGGGGTGTTTTGGGCTCCAGAGGCTGGGCAAAGTTTCGAGTTGCAGGCTTTAGGGGTTTAGGGTTTAGAGTTTTGGGCTTCTGAGGCCTTCTTTCTTTGTTTGAGGGCCTTTTCTGAAGGGCACGAGGTTTATCCTGGATTTTTGGCAACATAGAGGTCCGCTTTGTGTTCTCATGGGCGTTCAGACGGTTTTCCGGATATTGAGATACGGGCTTAGGGGCTTCATGGCTTTCGGGCGGGTGTGTGTGTGTGTGTGCGTGCGCCGTGTTTTTGTTGCTTTGGCTAGGACCCAGTGTCCTTAGGGGGCAGAGGGAGGTGTATGAGTCCAAGGTTGAGGGTGTGGGTGGAGGGATCAAGGTTGGGGTGTGACCCTCTAAGCCGCTAAACCCTAGATGATGTCCCGGAACACTGCAAGGTTCAGTCTTTCAGGTTTCGGCCTCATATGGGTGATAAGAGAGCGCTGGACTCTCAGTCGCGAGCTACAGGACGATATCTTCGAGGCCTTCTCCGAATATGGTGACATCAAGAACTTGCGCGCTGCCCAACGGGAGCTCTTTGGGGTAGGGAGAGGGGGGGGAGTCCTCCAGGAGGCCGGTGTCCAAGGTTCAGGAATCATAGCCGCAGGGCTCTTGGGTGCCCTTATAAAGTGGGAGCCAGAAACAGAAAGTTGGAACTGTAGTCATTCTAACCATGTTCCAACTTCCTGGCATTCACCTTTTTGCTGCTCCCTTGCTTTAAGGACCCTAAACCTTCACAGCAGAGATACATGGTAAAGAAGTATGCTTCTGTGATCGTGTCACTCAAACCCAAACCCTAAACCCCAAACCGTGTCAAGAACCGAGTAGGCCAGCTTCTGAGGTAACTATAGGAGCGGGGCCCTTACGAAGACTGGTTTCAAGGCCTGTTGGAAGGTGCCTTGGTATATTACATGAACAGGTTGCAGTGCAGTTCTTGGGGTTACAGTTCTAGACTTCTCACCTCCTTCAATGTTTCATAAGGGGTTTGAACTCCCAACTCACAAGAAAACCATGCCGTTCTAGAACGATCAGCCTCAACAGTGGAAATCGAGCCGCAGGCCCTTCAAACGTTCAAAATGGCCCTATCGCATACCCTCATAAAGCCCTATGAGTCACTCCATCAACAGCTTTGTAGAACCTTAGGAAACCTGTGTGAAACCCGTGTAGAACCTCATCAAAACTCTTCGGAAGACCACCTAAAACCCAGAGAACCCAATACACCTCAATTAAGGAATATACCTTCAAGCGATCGGTGCCTAATACCCTTGATTTAAGGTCTACTCCTTTTTTTAAGGGGTATTGGGCTCTCTGGGAGCCGAGGCATCTGAACCTGGACCGTCGCACGGGCTTCGTGAAGGCTTTGGTATTCCTCGCAGTGTCGCCTATAGAGGGGGTTGGGGGGGTTGTTTGGGTTTAGGGTCCCTGAGCTTTGGGGTGTCTATAGGGTTTTTGGGGTTTAGGGTTTCGGGTTTAGGGCCGAAGTTGTAGCGAAGCGTCGATGCCGGAGTACAGGAATCTGAAGCCTAAGCTGCGTTCCCATGCCCGAATCGGAAGCCTTTCGACCTTTGAGTCCCTCCGAAGCAACCCTAGACCCTAAACCCTAAACCCTAAACCTTTAAGCAGCAAATTTACAGACGCCGAAATGCTAAACCCTCCCACCCCTAAGCCGAAACCTCAGCCCAATAGGTTTCGCGTTTGGGGTAGACCCTAAACACGAATCCCTAAACACCAAGCCTCTATTATCCGGTTATACACGGAAAGCCGAGTACCCTTGATTCGGCACTATACTCACTTGCGGGAAGCCGTGTTTTTGCACATTTTTAAGGGGTGTTGAGCCTGCACAGAAGAGTGGCAAAGCCGAGGTGATCAGACCGTCCCTGAACTGTCAGTGGTTGCTATGGGGTTTACAAGGATCTGGGCTTGATATGGCTTCAATATTGGTGTTTATCAAGTGCAGGAGTCATCTTCCCCAGCCCTACCCCCTAAACCCAAAGCTCTAAAGCCTAAGCCCTAAACCCTAGACCCTAAACCCTAGACCCAAGCAAGAAGCCCTGGTACGCTGCCAGGGCTACGCATTCATCGAGTACGAAAACAAGCAGGAGGCTGGCTCCGTGGCAGTGGATGTGGGGCTCAGGTTTGAGGCTTGGCGCTGAGTTACCCTAAACCCAAAACCTTAAACCCTAAATCCTAAACCCCTAAACCCTAATTGTTTAGGGTTTAGGGTGTGTTTGGTTCAGAGTTTGGGGTTTAGGATTTAGGGGTGTAATATTCGAGTCTACGTGATTAGCAATGGTATCCCCTGTATAAATGTACGGCCAAATACCCCAAAACTCTACCCCAACGACTAAGGCCCTTCTATTGTGTGGTATGGGTTGACAGTTTAGGTTGTGCGGTGTTGGGCTTTAGGTTTATGGCGTTGTATTTCGCGTTGGTTGTCACTGGTGATCTGCTTTGCTCCATAGTTAGAGACTCATATAGTTACCTTCAACCAACATGCTCAAAATCAGTACCTAGCTGGTTTCATAATGAAAGTATCCGCCCAAATCCCGTGTACTTGCAGCTTGCAGGCATGCCTCAAGGTTGGACGCAAAGCAGAGGCGGTACTTCAGCCCAAACTGAAAGTCAGGGTTGCTAGGAACTGTTGCTATCTCTTTCGGTATATGTTTGTGTGTCTGACTGGGCTCCTTTATTCCAGACCCCTGAAGCCTCGGTGTTCTCGAAACAAGCCCCAACTCCCAGACAAGAGCCCCTAAACCCTAAACCCCGAAACACCTAAACCCTAAACCCCAAAACCCCAAAACCCTAAACCACTAGAGCCCTAAACCCCCAAACCCCAAACCCCTAAACCCTGAACCCGAAAGCGAAGCCCCGACCCGACATCCCTAAACCCTAAACCCACAAGCCTCAGTATCCCTCATCCAAAGATGCCAAACTCAGCCCTAAAACCCTCAACCCTCAACCCCCAAACCCCTAAACCCTAAACAGCATCTTGATCCCAAGTTTCCCGGTTCGAAGCTCCAACCCTCGCCCTTCTCAGAGACCCCAACATTCCCAGAACCCTAAACCCTAAACCCTAAACCCTAAACCCTAAAACCTAAACCCTCAACTCTGAGTACTCCGCAGACGACCGGAAGAGATTCGGATTTATTGGGGGACTGGAGCAAGAACACCCTTAGTTCAAGGATTCCCGGTTGAAAGGCCCCAAGACCGACCCTAAACCCTAAACCTTACGCCCTAAACCTTAGACCCCTGAAACAGCAAAACTTTCGTTCACCAAACCCTAAACCCTAAACCCTAACTTTGTGAAAACCGGCCTCTCTGGCTCCTTAAACAACCCTTGGAGTCTTCAGAGGCAGATGCGGCGATCAAGGCCATGGACGGCAACACCCTGCTGGACCGTCTTCGGATGGGGCTGTAGGGTTTTTTCGGGTTTAGGGTTTAGGAGATCTTAGGGCTCGGGGATCCAAAACCCTGAACCCTAAACCCTAAACCCTCAAGAAAGAGAAGTGACATAAGTGGACATTGCTTGTCCTTGTTCACGTTGAACCCCCCCCCCCCCGAAACCGTCAATTTATGCAAATCCCGCCCCAGCCAGGTTCCAAAAATACAAAACTCTACCAGCCCCACGCCCAGCCTGCCCCGCCCAGAGCCCAAACCCCCCAGCCCCACAGCCAGAGCCAACCGCCCACAGAAACCGGTCCCAAACTTTCTAGTTATTGGTTAATATTGCATCATGAGCCCACACCCTAAGCCTTAACTGCTCAACTGTAGGTGTCTTAAGCTTTGGACGAGCATAAAGCTGAACGGCCACCCTGACACGCCCTCACCCTTTTCAGATCGCCTGAAGTGTCCAAAGGCTCCTGAAATCTTGAGGCCGCACCGTTTAGGGTTTGGGGTTACGAGTTTAGGGTTCAGGGTTTAGGGTCTCTACACCATACTCCTGCTCCTGAGGCCTTTGCCTCTCCAGCCGAGGTGCCTAAACCCGAAACTCCCGATCCACGCCCCTAGAGCCTGAACAACTACACCCCAAACCCTACACATTTAGACCCTGACGCTAAACCTAATCCGTGTGCAGGATCACAAGCTGGATGTCAGCTGGGCCTTCGCTAAGCCAGGGAGCAAGCAGCTGCCCTAGTACTAGCACAAGAACGATACTACGATACTGCGATACTACGAAATTTAGCTCTGGTCCGAGAGACGTTGCGGTAGACTGTCATCTGTCCTCGGTATTGGCTTTCTTGGCTGGAATTCTGCCCGTAGGATCGTCTTCGAGAAAGGGTTTTTATAGGGGTTTCGCAAGTTTTTGACCCGCCTTGCGACAGGGCATGCATCTTGAGGGGCCGGTGAAGGCTTGCTGTCAATGGCAGAGAAGCGAAGGTTTCCTGCCGAGGGTCGCAAGGGCATGATTTCTCACAGTTTTCCCAGGCACCTTGAAAGTTTTGGAGGGGTTCGGCTTGAAATCCCAGGACCTGACCTGCTTGTTGAGGGCTGGGGTGATTCACCGCTGCGTCCTCGTCCGCCCGTAGTAAGGTTCAGAAGACTGTACGAGCACCAGCACTGAAATAGTTGGTTGTACGCGATTCGCAGTTGCATCGAAGTTCTTAGAAAGTGGCGTTGGACGGGCTTGTGCTACGTGGAACGGTGGTGGCATTGCTGCTGATCCTTGTGCTGTTGGTGACTTGTCTTGGTTGCGAGTGTGGTGGTGGTGGTGGTGGTGGTGGTGGTGGTGGTGGCAATGATGTTCGGGTGTTGTCGACGATGCTGTTGACCGTGATGATGATTTTTGGATTATTAGGAGTTGGGGACGAGCATGATCAGAATAATGGTGGATGAGGGTTCTAGATTGACAGTGGCAACGACGGCGCCACGGAAGCTTGACAAACCTTATGGGCCTAAACCGTAAAATTTGCCAGCCTCCCACCCCTCTGAATTTTTTAAGCTGCTGGCCCCTGCCATAAATCATCAGACGCTGCCGCATTGCTCAGGAAGAAGCGCCGATGAGGGGCAGAAACGGCTGTCGAGAGCACGAAGCCATGCGGGTAGAGTTTTGAAGCTTCAGGGCTCTGAGCGTTCAGTAATAATAATATTAACTAGAATAGGGTTTGGGGGGTATATTGTACTATTGTTATAAGAAGGAACCCCAATATTAGGTGGAACCCTAGCCATCAAACCCGAAGCCCTGGACCCGAAAGCCTGCATCGCAGGGCCTTGAATGAAGCGGTTTGGAATTTGGAGCTTTAGCCCTAAACCCTAAACCCTAAATTTTGGGCTTTACCCGCCGGCCCGTTCAGGGTAGCTTGCCAAACCATACAAACATGAAGCCCTGGATCGCCTGAACTTCGGTTCGTCCCATGGATACTGTTTGATGTCTTGAGGCTTCCCCAAACCCTGAACCCCTAAGCCCCTAAACCCCTAGCCCTAAACCCTAAACCCTAAACCTCTAAACCCCTAAACCCCTATACCCCTAAGCCTCTAGACCCCCAAAGCCCCTAAACACCCTAAGCCCCCAAACCCCCTAAGCCCCTAAAGCCCCCAAGCCCCTAAACCCCCCAATTTTTCGGAAGGCCCCCTGAAACTGGCAGGCCCCTAAACCCTAAACCCTAAACCCGGTTTCCGTGCCGGCCGCCTGGAGCCGGCAAGGGGTCTCCGTAGTTGCTCAGCGACTTAGGGTTTAGGAGTTTAGGGTTTTAGGGTTTAGGAGTTTAGCAGTTTAGGAGTTTAGGGCTTAGGAGTTAGGGTTTAGGAGTTTAGGAGTTTAGGAGTTTGGGGCTTAGGAGTTAGGGTTTAGGGTTTAGGGTTTAGGGGGATATCATGTTTAGTACGGTTGATGATATGAATCCTGCATTACCCAGAAGCAAGGAATATACCGTAGTTCCCATAGTTTAGGGTCCTTCACGTAATGCAGGATGTATATTATCAACGGTTAGGGCTTAGGACTTTGGGTTTCGGCAGTAGGGCCTGATCACCTACTATATAAAACCGAAACCTTAAACCCAAAGCCCCCAAACCCAAACCCCTCAACCGCCTAAACCCACAAACCCTCTCTTCGACCGGAGATTACGTACTATGCGGTGAGGCCAAGAAATTAAGAAAAAAACATCGCTTTGTAGGCCCAATATGTGTAGATACTATAGTATCCAGTATCCATCAAAATCTTATTCTGCTCAGTAAAGCTACTGGTTTCAGGTTGCTGCCGTTCCGTGATTGTTCTTTATGGCCCGCATGTGCTTGATCACGCGGACAGACTCTTCACAAGTCTGGGTTGGAATGCTTCCATGGTTTGGTTTATCTAGCTTTGCAGGCTCTTCGAGGTCTTTATATGTCTGAATCAGGCTATGGGACATCGGAATGCCGCAGCGAAGTGTTCGCAACCTATGAACCGCAGATGCTTTTGGGGGGACTTGCTTCTAATACGTGGAGATCTTGCCTTTTCAGTCCCTAGACCCTAAGCCCTAAGCCTCAAGCCCTACCCTGGGGTTTAGGTTGTTTACCGCGGCCTGACCAATGCGAATAGGGTTTTGGGGTAGAGTCGTGTCATAGTTGTCTTAAGCAACCGAAACCTTAACCCCTACACCCTACACCCGAAACCATGAACCCTACACTCTAAACCCTAAACCCTACAATACTAATGCCTCAGGCCCCTGTATCGGGCCCCCGAGCATCCAACAGTCACCCGGAAGACCCCTCACGTTTTGGGGTCTAGGGTGCAGGGTTTAGAAGGTTTTGTTCTGATGGCTGTGTAGGATATATGGAAACCATGCGTATACTGAAGGAGTTTGTCCTATACCCTAAACCCTAAAGCCCAAGCTTAGATACTAAACCCAAAGCCCTAGACCCTAAACCCTTAACCCGCAACCCTCCAAGCATCTACTGTCGGCTTTTATTTCCGCTCTTAGTTCTACAGCCAGTTAGTGCTGGGTAAGGCTTCCAGAGGCTTAGCATCCGCCTTTTATGTAGGGTGTAGGCTTTAGAGCTTCTCTGACTATTTATATACTACTTATAGTATATTTGCTTAGGGTTCCCGAGTATAGCTAACATACACCCCAGAACCTTATTGTCCTTGTAGGCGGCTATATTCTTCCAGCCAGGAAGTTTTGGTTGGCAGGGTCTGGGTGCCCCCGCATTCTTCCTAAACCCACCATGCCTTTACACCCTGAACCCTCAACCCTAAACCCTGAACCCGTTTAAGGGCTGCTACTTTAAGGGTTACTTTATATTGGAGCTCACCTTCACAAAACCCCGTCATCCCCTAGACCCTAAACTCCGGCCACTCGTTCCTTGCCCGGATTGCATGCCTTCCCTGGAAACTGGACAACTAGCACGTACGTGGCACCACAAGCGTGAACTTGTTCTCTGTTGGGACAGGCTTGTCAGGGGCGTACGCCAATACGACTATAAATAACAGATACAACCCTAAACCCTAAGCCGTGCTTCTGGACGGCCTGTCTTGGGTGGAGGTTGCTTTAGTTCTGGAGACGGTTTAATCTGATCCAAAAAAAGACGATAGTCACGAGGATTCTGTGTGTCGGGGCCACAATCCTCGAGAAAGTTGCCAAGCTTTGTTGGCTTCTCCTGTACGAAATCTGGGCATTTCCTAAGTCCCTCGCACAAAATTCCAACATTTTGACGGAATCAGAGCAAGTTATGCCTCTACAGGACAGAATCTGTGTGTTTCCTGGTTTCTACCGGACGAAGTCGGCTAGAAAAGCCAAGTTTTGCGAGCCTTCCCTAGTTTCGGCGGCTCCAGCAGACAATTGGTGGCGGCTGAAAAAAGAAAATATTTACAGCAAACGTGACGATTTTCGTGCTTCTGCAGGCTTTCCCCGATGTCGCCGTCTGCAACGGAAAATTGCGGGTATGTTTAGGCCTCAGCACAAACAGGAGTAGGTTTGGGTGGTTATGCCGCCTCATGAACGGCGCGGGGTGGGAAAAAAATCGGGCCGCCATAGGGCCGAAGAGCAGCCTTTGCTGCAAGCACGCCGTCCACCGCAAGACCAACACAAGCACTGACGAATTACCCGCCACCGGCAACCCGACAACTTCTGTGAACGAAACCCTAAACCCTAAACCCTATACACCGCTGAAGGTTGAGAGTTTCCTTGAGAAGCCCGGGAATCTCCAAAAAGCACACAGTCCCCCCCGGCACCGGAGCGCTGCGACACGGGAGATGCCATCCTTTCGAGGATTCAGGGCCACAAGAAAGGCTTCGTGCGTGCCCCCGCGTCTAGATGGAGCTTGAGGGTTTAGGGTTTAGGGTTTAGGGTTTGGAGCCCCACTTTGGATTTCGAGCGTTTCAAGCAAGTGCTTGCCCGGTGGGTACTTTCTTCGTCCCGCCAGCGAAGTTCAGGCAAGTTAGCTGTATGCTAAGCACACTATTCCTAATCGTCGTTGTGCTTATTCATACCCTAAACCCTGAACTTTTTTTTGTCAGGCAAGAGCCATCATCCCAAAACACTACTGCCCATCCGCCCTTGCAGATCGTCGACCAGGGGTTTTATGCAGGTTCCTTTCATTCAGGTTTCGAAAAAGGCTTCTCTAATGACTTCTATTGCCGTTTTATATCTTTGTATACAGGGTTTTTATCGTGTAGGCTCCCGGCGAAATCGTCCTTTCCCTGGCTGAAGCGTTTTGAGGGGGTATCTAGGGCTTTACGTTCATGACATCGACACTAAGGGCAGACTTCGCAACCATGAGACTATTCGTGTTAGCACTTAGCCCCAAACACTAAACATCTAAACCCGAAGTCCTACATTCCGAACCCTAACTTTATAATGCCTTGATCTCCAAGGTACCAAAAGCCCTGAACCTTGACACCTTGAAGCCCTAGATCCTGAACGTTAAAACCGAAACTTCTCAGCCCCGAGCCCCGATTTTTGTTATTCTGCCTCTTTCTCGTCTTGGCTTATGTTGTCCCTAAACCCCTTTTTCCTACGCCCCAAAACCCTACGCCCTACGCCCCGAAACCCTACGCCCTGCGCCCCAGACCCGGAGGCCCTCGTGGCTGAACTGGATTCGCGCTTCCGGAAGATGCTCAGCGACGAGCGGGTCGGGCGCCCGAGAGCCGTTTTTTTTTTTTTCGTGTTACTATTCTTGGGTTTAGGGTTTCGGGGTTTAGGGTTTAGGTTTAGGGGTTTAGGGTTTAGGGTTTACCGTAGGGTTTACGATTGAAGGACTATTTTGGTGGCTCCTTAGTCATTGTATACAGGGTTTAGAGGCTGGGGGGTTTCAGGCTGAGAGTTGGGGTCTGGGGGTAAGTCAGTTGTTGCTCGGGTTTCGGGGGCTATGGCTCAGGGTTTTGGGGTTTAGGGGTTTAGGGGTTTAGGGGGGCTGATTCGAGGCTTGAAAGAGTATTTGGAGTGAACACAGGGTGCTCAAACATCTATTGGAAAACGGGAGGGCAGATCAATGTGGAGTACACTGGTGCATACATGGAGGATGGTTATAAGGGCGAGTTTGCTAATGATGATCATATGCAGAATGACAGTGCTCGATGAACAAGAGTCATGGAGTCTGTTACAAAAAAGAGGATTGCACAGGGGGTTTAGGTTTAGACTGGTAGGGAGTATAACTACGGTGAGGACCCTAACGGCCTGACTTGTCAAGGTCATTTTCGAGGCACGTTCTTACTAGGACCTAGGAAGGACAGTCTGGAGATGAGCAGGCCTCATTAGTTCTGGTTTTGACTGCAACGTTCGCACATGTAGACGTACGTATTGTTCAAGGCCTTACTATGCTCAGTCAGGACTACATTAGAGATGGCCAAAGATGTTAGGGCTCTCATGGGTTGTCAGGTGTGAAGCTGTAGTTATAGTTGGCACTGGCACGGCAGGGATGATAAGGGGGTATGAAAGGCCATTGTAGTAAATATATTGAAATAGAGGGGCCTACATGCGGGAGCACTTTCTTGAGTGACAGTGGAGTACTTCAAGATTATACAAATTGACCCGAGCCCAGTTCTGAGCGCACCGGGGCGGAAGCACGAGTGGCACCCCAGAACTGGTTCTCCCTCAGTGCCGGGAGCACGTTTCCCGCCCCAAAACATGCGCGGGAGGGCAGGTTCTTGGGCGCAAACAGGAGTCGCTGCCAACATGTGCAGGGCGCTGCGGCGGGAAGAGCATGGGAGGCACTGTGGTGGGAGCACAGCTAGAATTTACTCAAAGAGGCTAGATCCCTTTGATGGGGGATTGCGCCAGAGGACGTGGCCTGAGCGTGACTTTGCTGTGTACCACGCCAGCACAAGCCGTGGAACCAAGGCGTGCCTGCAAGTTACCCTGAAAGATTGCCGGGTCTGAGTATTGGTGCCTCGTAAAAGGGGTGCTGCCACTAGCAGGTGAAACATAAGGTGCGAGATTCGCGGCCGTTCAGTTCGTCGTCTTCCGTCAAAAAATGACAACTGACCGGTGCTTCTATTTGTGGGTTGCGGTCTGTGTCGTTAGGCTCAAGGTCTCCAGCGTCCTAAGTCCTCTTAGGCTCTCCGAATTTTCAGCCCCAGGCCCTAAACCCTGAAGATTCCAGATTCCCAGAGTGGCAGCAGTTTTTGCATCTTCGGATTCTATGCCAGGACCGGGTCCGGGGATTTTTTTGGGCAACCGCGCCAATCTCGCCGTTATCTGTTGCTTTGTTTTCGAAGTGTTGTTCTGGTGGTTTGGGGCTTCGCGTCGAGGTGCTTTTGGTTAGAGGTTTTGTGGGCCACAAAACCCTACAGACTTGTTTCCTGATTCAACGATCTTCAGGTATGTGTGAGTGTGGGGTCAGGGTTGGGCAACAATCATATTGTGACAATCAGGGTTTGCTTTCCCGTCAAACCGTGAACCTTGGACCCCAAGAGAGAGCCATATAGTCAGATAGTCGAAGTGACCCTAAACCCTAAACCCCAAATCCTAAACCCTAAACCGTAAACCCTAAACCCTAAACCCTCGAGTTGAGTCTCACCAGCCTAATTCCTCTGAGGCATCGCGCTTCGAAGACGCTCCCTCAGAGATCAGTCGGGGGGGGATCAAGATTTAGGACCTTCCACTTTTTAGTTCAGGACTATAACCTAAATGATAGTGGGATCCCTAATGTGACTTAAGGTGTATTCCTTAATTAAGAGGTATTGGAAGGTCTGAGATGCCGGGCTTGCAGCTCCGCATTTTGGCCTCCGTGTTTAATTTCTGAAACCTAAACCCTGAACCCTAAACGCCAAACCCTAAACGCTAAACCCCAAACACTAAAGCCTCCTCGACGCTAAAGCCTAATCCCTCAACCCTAAACCCTAAACCCTCAACCCTAAACCCTTAACCCCAAACCCTAACCCAAAAACCCTAAACCCTAAACCCTCAATCCTAAAGCCCATAGACCCCAAGACCGGAGCTTCTAGTCTAAGCGCTGGAGTCTTTTAAGCCTCCCCTAATCTCTCAACCCCAGGGAGGTGGTCGGTTCCGCGCCGAGGGTGGGTAGCCCCTTCGTTCAGGGTCGGCTTGAACTCAGGGTTCGGGTGACTTTCCACAAGCAAGCACAACGCGAAATGATTTAACGTTGTAGGTGTTGCCATTTATACTATCGGGTCTGTTATGGGGATACTTGTCATAGAATTCCTACTTCAAGATGCCAGATGATGCCAAGGACAATGCGGTGCTGCAAGAACATCTGGGCCGTGTCGAGGACGCTCTTTGGCTTTGACCCGCGGCATGCGCAGGGGTCTCTAATGTGGGGGTCGGAATGTCCAATTATCGTGTTCCCTTCTAGATTCAATTCCCCGTATAAGGAGTCGGAATGATTGGAAAGCAATATTCGTTTATAGTCGCCCTATAGATAACATGATATACCCCAAAACATGCTCTGACTATTAAGGGCCCTTGTATTTCCTCGAGTCCCACCGAACCCCTACACCCCTAAACCCCGAAGCTCAAAGCCCTAAGCCCCAAAGTCCCTAACCCCTGACCCCTAATCCCTAAACCCCAAAGGCCGGAAAAGGCCCTCTGTCCAAAGGCGAAAGGAAACCAGCCCGGCTTGGACATTGGAGCTCACTCCTCTGCGCGGATTTGGGTCTACTGAATGATTAGAATGGGGTTTTGGGGGGCTCCTTATTATAAGTATAGTAGAATATACCCCCAAAGCCTATTCTAATTATTGAGGCCCCTATATTACGTGCTGACGCCAGCTTGCGTTAAGCGGCTGCGGCTGCGGCCCTATTCGTAAAGCAAACGGCGCATCCACCGCGCGCACACTGCATACACACCCTAAGCCTTTTAAACACGAAATCTTCAAGCACATGATGAACTAGAAGTTGTATGTTGAAAGGTGCAGGTTTTTGCGGTTTTCGCTGGCAGGGGAGCCTATACAACTTCTATAAACCCTAAAATCGAGGCTCCGAGCGACGCTCGTCAGAACGGTGAGGGCGGGTAAAGCCTCCCGGTAAACGGTGCGGAAATGACTCGGCTACGCCTCACACACTACGCGCGCCATTGCGAGTGGGTCTGGCCTGGGGCGGGGTCAAGGGGGTACCCAGGCAGCCGGGGCTGGGGCAGACGGCGCGGTGTTGTATGGAAAAACACGAATTTCGCGACCTTCCTGGCAGGACCGACCTATTGGGCCTTCTATAGGGCTTTCGTTTGAGGGCTTGGGCAGCCAAGGCTTGGGTTTTGGGAGTGCAACCAAAAGTTTTTTTCGGCACCCCTCTTCTTTCACCTACATTTGCCAGGCTGGCCCAAATTTGATGGGTGGATGTTAATTCCGAGCGACCCTCACACGGCGCAAGGGGTGGAGTGTCTGTTGCAAACCCTTGCTTCTCGTCGAGCGGCTGGCACAGCCGCGAAGACCCACAAAACAGCAATCCACCTCAGCTGTGGTTTGCTGGGAATTATGTAGAACCGCGGAGGGAATTGAGAATAGTTGGGGTGCTTGGGGCGGGACTACAGGCCGCGCATCCACCCTAGGCCCGGACAAAGACTTGGACTCCCTGGTTCCTCTTTAGGATTAAGGGTTGAGGGTTCAAGGTTTAGGTTTAGTTTAGGATTTAGGGTTTAGGGTTTAGGGTTGAGGGTTCAAGGTTTAGGTTTAGGGTTCAGGATTTTCAGGGTGTGATCTTTGAGCAGGAGACCTTGGCCACTGAGCGCACTGCGCAGGAGGGGGACTGGCTGTTGTGCTTTGGGTAACTTTGAAGGGGCTATAAGGATCCTATAATGGTCCGAGAAGGATTCTCGTTTTTTTTTTCGCCGACTTGATCATCCTGAGCCCAACCGGCAAACCGAGGGTTTCGGGCTTGGTGTTTAGGGGCTCAGGCATCAGACTACATGGCATAGGGGTTCAGAGGTTTAGGGTTTTCAGGGCTGCGGGTCGATACAAGGAGAACCCCGAATTCAAAACATCTCCCTGCACCCCCAAACCCAAATTAGGATTTCCTCATATGAAGGTCCCTAAAATGGTTTGTAGTTCTCAGGTAGACTCGAAACAGCTGGCCCCAACCCCCCGGACCGAAGTCCCGGAACTTCCCAGAGAACCCAATACCCCTTAATTAAGGAATATACCTTAAATCATAATATTAGGGCCCCTAGTGATTTAAGGTATATTCCTTAATTAAGGGGCATTGGGTTCTCTGGGTTCTTCATCATCCCTACGGCCCCAAACGAGCCCAAGCCTTCAACCCTCAACCCGAAACCCCGAAGCCAAAGCTGCAAGCCCGAGACTCTGAACCCTAGCCCTAAACCCTAAACCCTAAACCCCTAAACCCTAAAACCCTAAAGCCCTAAAACCCTAAAACCCGAAACCCTAAAACCCTAAACCCTAAATCCCACATCTTAAGTATGCCTTGGAGCCCGCAGTCTCCGCAGAGCAAGAGCTCGGCATCTTACAGCCTCAGTAGGGTTTAGGGCGCCGGGTTTAGGGTTTGGGCTTTAGTCTTTAGGGTTTAGGGTTGAAGGTTTAGGGTTTAGGGTTTAGGGTTCAGTGTTCGTGGTTTAGGGTTTCGGGTTCAGGGTGCCAGTGCAGGCGAAGAAGATGGAAAGCATCAACGCCCAGCTCGTGAAGGTCCGGAGTTGTATCGGGGTTTAGGGCTCCGGGTTTAGGGTTTAGGGCTCGGGGTTTAGGGTTTAGGGCTCGGGGTTTAGGGTTTAGGGCTCGGGGTTTAGGGTTTACAGTAGGGCTCAGGGTTTAGGGTTTAGGGCTCGGGGTCTATAGCTCGTGCCGCGGTGTGGAGCTGCTTAAGAGCTCCAGGCTACTAAACCCTAAGCCCTAAACTCTAAACCCCAAGCCCTAAACCCGAAACCCTAAACCCCAAGCCTTAAACCCTAAACTCTGAAACCCCAAATTTGCCAAAACCTACACCCTAAACCCTACCCCGAACCTGAGGGCCCAGAGTTGGGATGGGTAGCACGTAGGACGTAGGACCTACATAGGGGGTCACACGTTGGTATTGGCCCGCGTGGTTTCGCGACATCTCTGTTTGGGCTGGTTCTCGAAAGTGCTGGTATTTGCAGGACTGTTGTGGTTTGGAGCCAAGATTGGGGTTTATGTCTGAAGGCTCCAATCAGGTACCTAAAAGTTAGGGTGCGCTTTTCAGCACACTCGGCTCAAGCGCGTGGCGAAGTCGGCCTTCTTACCCAGTTGGCAACGCCAGACG
>CAJNJA010036208.1:0-13564 GCA_905231915.1 Symbiodinium necroappetens
TGTGTGTATGTATATATATGTGTGTGTGTATGTTTGTATATGTGTGTATATGTACGCATGTATGAATGTATGTATATGTATATGTATATGTATATGTATATGTATATGTATATGTATATGTATATGTATATGTATATGTATATTACGTACATGTATATGTATTTGTATATGTATTTGTATATGTATATGTTTATCTGTATATGTATATATATATATATGTGTGTATATATGTGTGTGTGTATGTGTATATATATATATATATGTATATGTGTATATATATATATGTGTAGGTGATACCTTGGTGTAAAATGTGACCCATGCTTTCTGTGCCATTTCAATTATTTCGAAAAGTTTCGAAGGTGCTGAAAGTATTGTCATTTGCCGCAAGTGTTATTTTTCTTCAGTTTCAACTTTAAACTGTTCAAATTTCAAAGCTGTTGAAATGGCAATAATTCCAATCATTTCGAAGATTTCGAAATCATGCGAAAGAATCAGTAATCTCGAAAGTTCTATCAGATTTGAAATTTCTGCAGTAGGTGAAATTGAACAACCGCAGTAGGTTCAATACTCTCGAAGTTGTCACTGTCTAGGCTTTCGGCAAGAAGCGTCCGGACGTTGCCTCCGCAGACGAGAGCAGTGTCGGCTGTGACGGTGAGGACGAGGAGCCTGTCGTTCAAGTGGGAGACGTCTTGCTGGAAAGTCGAAGACTCGAAGTGGCTGGCCATCCGCAACAAATCAATCAGCAGGCCCACTTCCAAAAGCAGACTCGCCTCTCTGCTCACATACGCACGTACCACACGCAGTCGAGGCAGTACGTTTGCAGTGGCACGAAACAACCGAAGGTCATCTGTGCTGTGTTCGACAAGGACCATTTTGCCGTGACGATCAAGTTTGGTGACACCGCTTTTGTCCTCAAACCTCTACGAGTAGTGAGGTTGATCGGCATGTTCTCTTGGTCCTGTCCCGACAGAGGCCCGAGTTCTGAAACAAGGCTGTTGTGGATACCTGAGCAACCTTTCGAATGGTGCGAAAAGTCTATTGTGTAGTGCACTTTGTCGACCTCGTGTTTCGAGAGCCCGTGCTGCGCAATGCCAAATTCAAGGCTGCGGCGCCCTGTGTCCTGCACTCGGTTGCTGCTACATCGGCACTAGGCTCTCCATTGTCCAGTGATGTACGACATCAGTGGCCGATCATGGAGGACGTCTTCTCCTTCGTCGTGTGCCATGGACCTGTGCCATCTATGCATTGACTCACTATTTACAATCTATGTCGCAGCGTCGAGGTCAAGTTTTTCTCATAGATGCGACCATTAGGTGCTGTTTGGGCGTCATGGGGCAGGACTCACGGCGCTCCCCGAAACAGTGAGAAACATGCTTTCAGTCACTTCCAAAGCATCCGACACTGTGTGTTTCGCACTCGGTGATGCATTGCCTGCACTCGCCTGGGCCAAGTAGAATGCATTGCATCAGACAGAGTTTCCATGTGCCTGCATACACGTGTTTACGCCGGACAATGCCAAGTCTCCAGTGCTTGTGCCTGGATCCAACCCATACGGACAAGTGGTCTGCAGACACACTCGTTTCTTTAACCTCACATCTCAGGTACACTGCATGGTGCAAGAGACTCCATGGGTGGTGCTTTTACGCAGCAGCATGCACGAGTTCATTGCTATTGATGAGCTTCGCGGAAGATCATTGTGTTTGTAAGGAAGGCCCGGTCGTGCTGTTAACGAGTTCGCGTGCCATGCGTGCCCGGGGTTTGAAGTTGGAACCGTTGAAGCATGTATGCTCAGAGCTGCATCGGATGGCGGCTTGCTTTTTCCATGGGATTTGAGAACCTCTGAATGCTACGGTCTTCGTCTTGGGACTTGAGATTTCAGTCAGCTTTGCTGAAATTCGGAAGCTTTTGGAAGCTAGGTTTAATTATTTCCGAGATGCGGGTTTTGGTATCTATGAGGGGTCGCTTACACTTATATACCAAACATCATTTTGGATTCCTGGGGCACATGGAAAGCAGGAGGAAAGGTCATATTATGTGTAGATGTTCCTGCCGAGTAATTGTACATATGTATAAATGACTGAGTAATTTCTAACTACATACACATATATACATATATACATGCACACACACACACATATCGTATCAGACGAAGATGGGGAGCTGAGGTGACCTTGGCTCCTTGAGCTCATTGGATGGGACTCCTTTTTCGCTGCTCCTGGGCCTCAGCAGTGCTTTTGATTTTTCTACGGGGCTTGGAAGATTGAATGGTATTCCTTACGGTTCCTCATTGTGCGTACAATATCATATATGCCCCAAGCCCTTGTTGTACTTGTTACGGCCCCTGTAATACTTCAGGTGGTTTGGGCATGATGGCCGAAGGCTTAGGGCTGGAGAACCCAACACAACCGCCGAAAGCAAACTCTAGACCTCTAGAGCCCCAGCTTTCGGGAACAAGCAAGCTGACCACAGTTAAGGTCCGCAGCCAGACCAACGTAGTCACATCACGAAAAAGTTTCTGGAATCTCGCCATTTTGGGGCGGATCCTTTTGTTTAGGGCCCCTGACAGCGACGAGGCCCAAAGGCAGAAATCAGAAAACCAATCGTGCATGCGCCCCGAAATATGATTGTGTAGCAAAGACCTTCACTGATGCTGCAGACCCCAGCACTGGCGATTTCGAATTTTCAAACCGGTGCAACGACCCATACAATGCAGGGGACATAACCCATCATAAAGCCTGCCCTAAACCTTAGCCTTTGCGTGGTGTGCATCCATACGCAAAATTAAACAGCCACTCTTTGAGATCACATCCCTTAGGACTAATTCGAGCAACGTAATTACGGCCGAATTCTATTTCATGGTCTAATCAAGCGCCACCCTAATACCCAATGCACTAAACTTGATAGCATGCCTAAGGTATGCACCCACGCCGGCACTGAATTCCACTTCCGCCACCTCGGCCGGGGCCGAAGCAGGCTGCAAGGACCCGTGATGCAAGTTGCAATATGTTTTCAGCATATTCTTCATGTTCCGGCAATTTTCGGATGTTTGCCATTCCGTTTACATGTTTGACAACCACCTGATTACCCGGACCCTTCCCTTTGGATACAACCCTATCGTCATCGCTACCAGTGGTTTGATGACAAGTGTTCCATCCTCAACCTCTGCTCGTAGTGTTGACCTCGATTGCTCCGGACAAGTTGAGCAAGATCAGGGTGCCAGCTGTGATTGAAGTCTGTGTGTGGCTCCTAGATGCGCCAACACAACTACTACTATTACATGCTACTACATACTACTGCTTACTTCTACATATCACAACAACAACAACTACAACAACTACTACTACTACTACTAGTACTACGACGACGACGAAGACCACTACTACTACTTCTTCTTTTTCCGGACGCAGCAAGAAATTCTTCTCTAGGCCATCTGAGTATTAAGGCGGGCTCTCCAGCCTTGCCCCCAGGCCCGAAAGCGCCACTAGGCGGGGCGTTGCTTCGCTGTGCGAACAGCATCATATTGGGAATGGACAGAATAATGTGAATCGATGTCCAAACCGAACTGCTCGCTGCAAGTGGAAGGACTAACTATGGACAACCAACAAGCAACAAAACACAGCGCAGCGGGGCCCTTTAAACCCAAATTAGTGACTAGGGCACAGCACGTACAGGAAAGCATAGTGATTACCGTGGACATGCTGCTGGTTAGGACTAAGATGTTGAGCAGGCTTGTTGTCATCAGTGATAACTGCGGTTTTGCTCATGAATCAAGATACTGCGGTAATGACCCGTGGTCCGTGCCGGGCCTTCATGCCAGAGCACTGCATACTGAACAGGCATAGCGTACGTAGGCTTGCTCTAGAGCGCTGGGCGGATCCACACCATTCACAAGTGCTGGCACAAATATGTGGGGATTGGCATAGAGCTTCACATCAGATTCGGGTTGACCTGGAATAGCAACTTGAAAGCTCTTGAAAGGACAAGTATTCTGTAACATCATGCTGCTGCGAGGGTTGGCTCCACCCTGTGTTGCTGGCACGCCATTGCCACAGCTGCCAAGGATGCTGAGTAACACGACTATGTTTTATCCGGGCCCATAGCGAGAGCAAGGCCGGGCCCCAGAAACTTTCATGATCCTCCGCTTCCGCTTCCACCGCTCCTGGGCTTAGGAGCGTACGCGTCCAAAGGAGGGCTTGCGGGGCAGCCTTGCTGTAACGGTGGTTGCTGAAATGTGCTGCGGTTACCGAGCTTTAAGCGCCGGACATGCTTGCGGTTATCTTCTGCACGCTGCTGGCCAAAAGTTCTGCGCCCCAACTTGTCCAATCGCATTGACATGGCCAATGCCCGGCAACTGCTACTACGACGACGACGACGACTACTACTGCTGCTGCTAGTACTACTACTACTACTACTACTACCACCACCACGACCAGTGCTACTGAAACTGCTACTGCTACTGCCATCGCTACTGCTTATGCTGCTGCTCCTGCCGCTACTACTACTACTACTACTACTACTACTATTACTACTGCTACTACTGCTAGTACTACTACTACTACTATTACTACTACTACTACTACTACTACTACTGCTAGTACTAGTACTACTACTACTACTACTACTACTACTACTATTACTACTACTACTACTATTACTACTACTGCAATCATTGTTGCTGCTACTACTACTACTACTACTACTACTACTGCGACTAAACAACTACTACGACTACTGCTACTACTACTACTACTACTACTATTACTACCACTACTGCTACTACTACTGCTACTACGACGACTACCACTATGACTACTGCTACTACTACTACTACTACTACTACTATCACTACTACTGCTACTTCCACTGCTACTACTACTACTACTACTGTGCTGCTGCTGCTGCTGCTGCTGCTGCTACCACTGCTGCTACTGCTACTACTGCGACTGCTACTACTGCAACTGCTACTACTGCGACTGCTACTACTGCGACTGCTACTAGTAGTACTACTACTGCTGCTACTACTACTACTGCTGCTACTACTACTACTACTACCACAAGCATCTCGGCTGAGTGTCGGGAGCCCCGACAGCCTAAGCTAGGCCTGCCGGTGTCATGTCGAACTAAGCTGCGAACGAAACAGCCGTGCTCCAGCAACTTTCAGGAATTTCCGGCTCTGTTTTGTTATGGGCAGCAGGAGTGTGCAGCTGCTCTTTTGGCAGTGCATTGTCTTTATTGCAAGTGCATGGAGGGTGGCAGGAACAAGATCCCAGGTTCTCCGGCCAGAGAATACACTAGACTGCTGTTTCAAAGGCCTCAGTTTCGGATGCAGTGGACATCCTATGTTGGACAGCTCATGCTGCGACGAGCACGGGGCTGGCTGGAAGACCCCACATTTTTCAATGCATGGGACGTCCGTTGGCTTGTGGCACACCCAAAGGCGCTGCTTGTGGCAGCCAGGCGATCGCCGTATCCTCCCTGCGAGATTGAGCTACAACGCTGGTGTGCACTGTATTACCCCGATGCTATCAGCACACTATGGCCAGACCCGGGAGACGAGACTTGCCTGGGATTGGTCCAATTACATAGCATGGACTAGTCAGGGACTGCTTCCCCAGCGGCAGTGCTTAGGGAGGCAAGGACGATGGTGGCGCTTTCGCCGACCACCGGCGCCACGGCGAGGCGGAAGCAGGTGCAGACGTAACCGAAGATGTGGGCAGTGTAGAGTTGGAGCTCTTTTCCAGTGCGTTTGCAGGTTCTGTGATGGACTCTGGATAGAGATGATGCAGAGTATGTGCCCTTTGCACGTGTTCATTCGAATGCATCGGCTTGCCAGATGGCATCTCCTTTTTTGCTGCATTATGTGTTGCACTCTGAACGCGGGGGCTCAAGGCGGAACTGCTTGCAAGATCTTAGGGGTCGGACAGAGGTGGGGCGACATGTCTTCAGAACACCGAGCCTCCGAGGATGAGCCTGAGGCTGAGGCTGAGGCTGAGTTCATTTCGGATTTGGTGTCAGAGGGGCCATCACCTGAGCTGGAGCCGGATGCCCCGCCGGCGGGGCCACCTCCACCAAGGCCAGAGCCGCAGCACCAGTTCTCGGTGGAGGTTTCGCATGCTGTCGCGTCGGTGCTGCTTCGGTACGTGGACTGGACGGGAAGAGTCCTCACCCGAGTTCGGGGTCGCATCGAGGAGGCGACGGGAATCACGATCGAGGTCCGAGCTATGGCCTGGCACGAGGAGGTCCACAGGGACATCACCTTTGTGCGTGCCGACCCCATGGACGGTGAGGAGCCCACGGCGGCGGATGGAACGAGCATGGAATCCGTGGTTATCGAGCCGGCAAGGGTGGAGCGGTTGGCCAACACCTTCCTCGTTCACACGGGGGATGCCGGATCACTGGGAACAGCACCCACCAGCTCGAGTGCTTCCGGCCGTCGCTCTGGACGAGGAACGGAACCAGAAGTGAAGGCCAAGGCCAGACCGATCCGAAAGCACAGGCCTCAATTGCTTAGGGTTCTTGCCAGGGCTTGCATAAGTGTGTGGCTGAGCAGCCAACAGACACCTTGCTGTGCACTAGGCGAAGGCATGATGAGCGTGAGTAGGGGGCTCCAGTTGCATAGTGTTTTCTTCCTTTCAGTGCAGAGCCTCCGACAGCAGAGCAAGCCAAGAGGCAGAGGCTGTCTGCGGAGCCCCTACAGACGACCGCGGTGGCATGCAGGGCAAGCGGAAAAGACTGGTGCAGTGCAGTGCTGTCTTCTACGTCTTATGCTGTACTATTGCATCACATGGGGAATGAACCGGGTGGCCAGGTACTCTATTACGAGGTCCTTCAGAACCACTGTGTGCACCCTATTGGCGTATGCGTTCAGTGGTCCGAGTGGGTGTACATGGTTCAAGAGAGATGGTCTACTCAGGTGCGGGAATTCCTGGCTTTCCACAAGACGAATGGAGGCAGGTGGACCTCGTGCTTTACCCCAAGAGTGCACTTGCAGCAGCTTCTTTGCACAACAAGAACATGACCATATGGCAGGCAGGACCCAGTTACACAGCCGGGTCGGTCCCAAGTCCGGCCCCTACTCTGGCAGCTTAGTTGCTCGCGGTCTCTTTGTGCTGTTGCTCTTTATGATGCTTCAGCCGGGGAATGCCGGAGTGGGAGATGCGAGGGTTGATGTCAGTACCGCCAGGGCATCTGGAACCACACTTCGTGTGGTGAAGCAAGGCGGCTTACAGGAGGCCAGCGCGTCTAATTCCTACGACTTTACCAGAAGAGGCAAACGCACGTATCAGAGAGCTTATGGCAGGGCGTGCAAGTTTGGAGGGGCGTTTTTTCGAGGCAAGTGGCGGGATCATAAATGGTTCCAGCCAGTCACCCTCCGCCCCAATAAGCTTCCCAGGACACCGATTACTCCTGCAGGGCCAGCGCAAGGTGCGATTCGGGCACTCACGTGGAACTCTGGAGGCCTACATGTGCAGGTTTTCCAAGAAGTCGAAACCTTCATTCGAGATGCTCAGCTGGATCTGATGTTGATCCAGGAGACGAAATGGAGCACAGATATGCAGTAGTCTTCGCGTGGGTACCACTATGTGCACTCGGCAGGAGCCAATAAGCTGGACAAGGTCGGGGGTGTCCTCACCATCATTTCGGAGAAGCTGGCGAAAGCCTCAGATCTTCAATTCATAGATGTACATCCAGGACGACTGCTTCATGTTCGAGTGCAGACCCGCCGGGCAACATTAGATGTGCTTAACTGCTATCAGTACGCACTCAACGACAAGCCGGGCACACATGAAAGGCGACAGGCATGGCTGAAGAGATTGCAAAGATGCTTGTCGGGACTTCCCAATCGTCATGCACTCATCATGGCTGGGGACTTTAACAGCCAATGCAGTCTTAAGCCCAAGGTATGTGGTCCATGGACCCTTTCAGTGGGAGAAGCCCACAAGGCCGACAGTCAGGAGCTTATGGACTTGTTGGAGGCACACTCCTTGTGTGTCTTGAACACATGGACCAGGCCTCTACACCACAGATTGGCAACATTTACCTTCGGAAGGCTGGAATCCCAGATTGACTTTATCATCACCAGGCAGGCTCAGGCACACCAAGCTGCTCGCAAAGCGGGGATCATGGGGGACTTCCCGGTCGCATGCTGGAGAGAGCAAACTAGTGCAGTACACCACCCCGTCTTCGCGATCATTAGCCTGCCCTATCGCTTATGGCGACCTCCGGAAGCCAGACCGGCAGTTCGCATTGACAATGAGGCCTTGATTCGAGATCTACAATCCAAGGCTCCCAGCCCGGCTCTACATCAGCTCCAGGAACGTGCTCGCACCCACACTTGCCAAACATTGGCACAACTTGATGCACACATGCTGCAGGCGGCTGCTGAGCTCTACCCAAGGCAGAGGCAGGCCCAGGATGAAGTTGAACAACCACTTCAGCTAGCGAATTGTGCCAGGGCGATGTGGGGACTTTTTCGAGAGATGAAGAAGCATAAGTTCACGGCTCAGGGTGTCTTTCATGCCTGGAGAGATTGGGCTCGATTTACGCAAGCGCACAGGCTGCACAAGGAACGCTCCGTGGCCAGGAGCAAGCTGCGGAAAAACGAGCTGCTTGATCAGGCACAGAAGGCAGCTCAAGCGGGGGACATGCACAAAATCTGGGCGACAGTGAAGGCACTGGCGCCAAAGACCAAGCCCAAAAGGCTACAACTCCACAAAGATGGGCGCATGCTGGCGCCAACGGCTGAGCTGCAATGGATCGTGGAAGAGTTTGGGAAGCGATACGGCAGTTCTTTCTCGAGCCCTGCAGAGTTCCCAGCGCGAGAATACCCGCCAGTTCAGGTGCAAGAGGAACAGGTTCAGGCGCTACTGGGTGAGTTGCAAGTTCGTAAGGCGGTGCCACCGGGTGCCGTACCCTCGGTGGTTTGGCGCATTTGTTCCAGGGAAGTCTCGGGCTTCATCACAGACAAGGTCAATGAGGCTTGGCGAGGACCGCGATTACAAGTGGAACAGGCCTGGGCTGACGCCGATGTGGCGTTGCTGCCTAAGGGTCAGAAGTCAGCTTGTAAACCACTGGACATGAGACCTATCGGACTTCAACACCCGGTGGGTAAGGTCTTCATGAAGCTCTTGATTCAGACGGCCAGGACCACCATCACAGACATAGTCAAGGAGTGGCCTCAGACGGCGTATGTCTCGGGCAGGAGCACCTCCACGGCCATCAAGATGGTCATGGCCCACTGCAGCAAAATCAGACAGCAGTGCAAACAGGCCCGTCTGAACATCCACCAGCAATTCATGGGAGTTGAGCAGGCCCCGTGTAGCGGAGGACTACAGATTTGCTTGGACATGTCGGCAGCGTTCGACTCTGTATCCTGGGCCGACATTCAGGCTGCCTTAGAGCTGGCACATATAGATCCTTCGGTCCAAGAGCTCTTGTTACAATGGCTTCGTCAGGTTCGGTGTCGCTTTCATCACAGGGCGAACACAGCGATCATTGTCCCCGCCTGGGGACTTCGCCAAGGCTGTGTGGCTAGTCCTGTGCTCTGGGCCATTTACACCGTCTTGATTTGCAGGGCGATCGACCAGAAGTTTGGGCCTGGCTGGATGGCCGAGCATGGGTCCCTGTACGCTGATGATGCTCACTTCAGATGGGAATTTCGGGGGTTCAATCAATTTGAGGGGGTTGTGAACGAAATTCGTCAGGTGCTCGCCGTGTTTCGCCGCTTTGGCTTGCGAGTGAACCAAGACAAGACGAAGGCGGTGCTGGCACTCACTGGCACACTTCGTAGCAAAATCAACAAACACTACATTCGGAAAGCCGGTGAGGATCGACGTCTGCTTCTATCTCCAGGCGACCCTCAGCAGTGGCTGCCCCTAGTTGATCAGGCTGAATATCTTGGCATCATTGTGTCGTATCAGAATTTTGAGGCACAATCGGTCAGGCATCGAGTGGCCAAAGCCAGCTCCAGACGATGGGCGTTGGCCCCGATTCTCCACTCGAGACGGTTGTCCCCGAGATACAAGCTCAATATTTGGAGGTCCTGTGTGCAAACCTCCATGACGTATGGGCTACATTGCATGGCGCTTAGCCCGGCTCTACATCAGGAGCTGCAGCAGAATGCCATGAAACACATCAGGGCTATCACGTCGGATCGGGCACATGTTACTGGTCACACACATGAGGAGATCCTGCAAAAGTACCAGATCCCCACTGTTAAGGAAGTTCTTGCTCAGGCACATGAGAGAGAGCGACAGCAGGGGATTGTGTCCGGGGATTGGATGTACTCCGGTATGTGGCATGATTGCATCGAAGCGAGTCTTCAGCAGTCCCATCTCGACGTGGATTCGGAGGCTGCCGACGAGGATGTGAGGGAGGATGCGAGTAAAGTGTGGCAGTGCCCTCTTTGTGAGCAACAGTTCCAGACTATTGCTGCTCTTAAGATACATGCACAGCGAAGTCATGACAAGCGGGATACCACCGAGCACGACTTTGATAAAGCCACACATGCATTACATGGGCTACCGATTTGCAGGTTTTGTCGCAAGTCCTTCTCTCGGTGGCAGACACTTGCTAATCACATCAAGTTTGATGCCTGTTCGGTCAAAAGAAGTGAGGAGCCTAAGCCTGCCAACCAATCATCACCGAGAGTGGAACAAGAGACGGAGCAGCCAGAGATGGAACAACCACCGGAGCACAAGGATGCTCCCTCCTTGATTTTAGCACAACAGTCGGAGGTGATTCAAGCAGCGGAGAAAGGACTCCGGCACTTCATTCAAATTCCGATGCTGACGAGGAAATTCAGCCAAACCTGCACACTCTGTGGACAATGGATAGCATCGCATCGCACCATGAAGCTTCACTTTCAGCAGTCCCATGCTGAGCTTGTGCAACAACACAGCAAAGCGGTACAGCGGATCATTTCTCAGTGTGCCACACCATGCCTTCAATGTCATTACTGTGGTGGTCACTATAAAGATTGGCGGGGACACATGCATAAATGTACGGTCATTTGGCAAGCAGCCCTCCTGTGCAGTTTATCTCAACAACATGGCGTTTGCAGGGGACGAGGAGATGGATCAGTTCTTCGGGTCAGTGTCACCGCCAGCGTCCGAGAGCCTGAGCAGCACCACGGACACTCCACAGGGCAAGCGTCGCCGAGAGTTTCAGACACCGGGACCACGGGGACACGGAGGCCAGGGTGGGAGCTGGTACGGGGGACACAGCCGAGACAACGGTCCCTTGGTTCCTACTTTAGCAAAGCTAGCTATCAAACTGGACGAAGAGATTCGAATCATAAAACAAAACACGGCAATTGTGATGTGGATGAAGCCGGGGGCAGAATCAGTGCTGCAGCATCTCTACAGCACGGCTGTGGAGTTCAAGAAGCAGCAGAAGGACAACCCCAAGTTCAGCCTGGCTCATGTTCCTCTTCGCTCAGTGTTGGCTTTGGCGTTGTTCAGGGAATTGGGGGTGCGTTTGGAGCGTGTGCTAAAGACTCCGGAGTTGATGAAGAACGCGGAGGCCCGGGGATGGCGAGATCAAGGTGGGTGGAAGTTCCAAGTGTGGAATGCCCAGCTACGTCACCTCGAGGTGGACAAGGAAAAGCCAACGGTGCCAGACGGGCAGATGCAGCTAGTCATTCAGCAGATTGTGGAGTGCCTCAAGCAGCCAGTGATAGATCAATTTCATTGCACCCGAAGGATGACGGAGGCAATGGACTCCCAGGCCACCTTCCTCATGAGCATTTCTGTCAGGTCGGAGGCGGCGGCGAAGTTGTGGAGTCTGCTTTTGGATCTACAGGGCAGCTGTGTCCTGCAGCTGATCGGGGTGGCCTACAAGAGGGAAGGCCTTCGGCCGTCTCCGTGGGCGCTTCGCCTGCGGGAGCTCACCCATCGTTGAGGCTTCATCTGATCAACACAGGCAACACATGTTATATGCATGCCATGGTTCAGGTGCTGGCTTGGTTGGCAGATGTTTACAATGCTCCCATGGAGGTGGCGCTCACCTCAAGGGTTGCAGTGGTGATCAATCAATTTTACAAACAGGTTGATGCACCTACTCGCCTCATGCAGGACATTGGCTGGAGGATGCTGATTCAAGGGTGGAGGCATGATGGTCAACAACAGGATGTTGGTGAGTTTTTCACATTCTTGACAAGCAGGTATGATCTTCATATGCTACAAGGGGAATGGCAAGCAAGGACGTTGCCGGAACGGGGTATGTGTCGCTGCATGGACCGTGGGCCGTGTTCTCAGCCCATACTTCTGCATTTCTGCGATGCACCTCCTGGGCTTCGCGCTGATCTCAGGGTGTCGGACATGCTACGCTTTTGGCACTTGGGGCAAAACAACCTGGTCCTGGGCCTACATGTTGCACCACCAATTCTGTGCTTCCAGCTTTGCCGTTTTCAGGTGCGGGGTGGACTCATCACTAAAAATCAGACGGCGGTTGACATCGATGATACATTGTATGTTCCACAGTTCCAAGGCAGAAATGAAGCAGTGGCTCATCTTCGACATGAGTTCAAGGCCTGCATTGTGCATCATGGGCCAAGCCTTCGATGTGGACATTACACCACACTGTTGAAGCAGGCTGGAGTGAGCTGGCTTTGTGATGATGGCCGCCGAGCCCGAAAGGGGTCCTCACGTCTTACGAGGGCTCAACAGTGCAATTGTTATCTTCTGGTTTATAGCCTTATGGCTGACACCAATCATGCTTAGGCTCCTTGGGGCGGTGGTTGGTGGTAGATTGTCGTGAGTCAGCAAACGCTGAGCGCAATGCGCCTGGTGAAACGCCAGCTCGAATGACCTGTCGCTTGGCGCGGATCTCCCTCGCTGCGAGTGAACTGAACTGAACTACTACTACCACTAATTCTGCGACCCTTACACACACTCCTACTCCTACTCAGACGAGCACGGCAAGAAACAGCAATACCAGTACTAATCACTACGAATACTGCTAATTTTACGAATATGAAAACGGAGCAGACTTGGATGTGGATACATGGAAACCGATAGGAACAAGGATAGCAAAATGAATACGAAATGGTATTACGTCGGACTATGACTGACGAAGACCAAATCTACGACTAAGATTAAGACTAAAATTGAGACTAAAAGTACGACTAAGACTAAGACTATTTCTGATGATATGTGCAATGCCAATGCTGACACCAACACCAACATGAACACCAATTGTAATGCTAATACTCTAACACTGTGAGGCACCATGAATACTAATACAAACACAAATGTTATTCATGCAAGCGCTAATACCAGTGCTAATTCTACAGGTAGTGCTAATGCTAGCAATACTACTAATACGTGGACTGATGATAATGCTCGTGCTACAACTAATGCGAACACTACTGCTGTACATCAATGTATACTTGTTCACGTACATATGTACATGCACAAACATTTACCACAAACATATACCTGTGAGTATACGTACATGTACACATCTACATGGCATGGACATGTCTCTTTGTCTCTCTCTCTCTCTGTCCCCCTCTCTCTCTCTCTCTGTCTGTCTGTCTGTCTGTGTGTCTGTGTCTCTCTCT
>CAJNJA010036208.1:13673-29017 GCA_905231915.1 Symbiodinium necroappetens
TGTATACGTGTGTGTGTATATATATAGGGGTATGTACTGTCTTAATAACTTCTGAATCAACTTAAACAAAGGCATACGCATAAATGAGGGCATGAACGCCCAAAAGGTCGGTAGATCAATATATAAACGAAAAAAACCAAAGACGTAAATACATAAATACATCGATAGATCGTGGATAATAGACAGAAAGAAATCTTTTTAGAAAGAATCATGGATGGACAGAAAGACGGACAGGCAAGCAGGCACAAAGACTGAATAAGTACATGCATGAACAAAAAAGTATGCAACTGTATATATATATATACACACAGATGTAAGTATAGTTATATATCTATATATGTAGATATGTGTGTCTCTTGATGTCATCCCCGCACACATTTTCCACATACAGGCTGTAGGCAGAAGTTGAAGATATGACCAGCGCTTTGCCGTGAAACAGGACCATGCAACGTTGATTTCCCAATAGCTTGCCACCGGAAGGGCGCCAAATACGAGAAAGACAAACCTTCGCACAACATCCGCCGAAGTTGTCACATGAAGGCCGAAGGGTGGCACACAAAGCTCAGAGGCTTTTGCTGATGCAGCCGAGGCAGTCTCAGCTCGGCAGTTCTCCAGCAGCTGAGTCATCCTTCTTCGTCCCAGAAAGCAGCTTGGTGTCAGTTGAGCTCGATGTGCAGTTGCGAATCAACGTGGGATTTTCTGGTTACCGTAAGCCCAGCTGAAGCTGGTGGAGCTGGATCAGACCCTTGATTGGGTGTGCGGTATCTGTTTGGTTATGAAGTTTGGCTTCTGCATCGCCAGGCACGCCCATCCGCAACTTCACAACTATCCTCGCATGGTGCTCAGTCTATCAGCACCCGGCCACCAATTGACTGGGAACTACCCCCGGCCTGGCTACTGTGTTTACAGCCGAAGAGTTTTGCAAAAGTAGTTTTCGAAGAACGGCATGAGTGTCATGCGCATGCATTGTTCTTAACTCCATCTCACCCTTCATAGTCGCTGTGGTGATTTACAGAGCATTTTGTCATTGCCCGGGGGGGGGTTGACGTGGGTTGTGGGGCCCTACATGTTCCATCTGTGCCGAGCATGTGGCCTCGTGGCTGCGGCCATGGCAGATCGAAGAGGCCCTTGGCCCCATGGCCCTGTGGATGTATGGAGGCTGCATGCGAAGCCCAGCCTCAAAGAGCTGTTCGACTGGCATGCCGTGGATGGACGCTTAGATGGGAGCGGCTTCACCCGCTTGTTGCAGGTGCAGCGAGAGTCAGATGGTTATAAAAACTATATATCAGACGCCTTCTCACGTGTGCTTCAAGCCATTATCTTCAATCTGAGTACAAATGCAACCCTGGAGTGGGAGGACTTCCTATTCCCGTACCAGTACAGTTTTTTCCCACACCGCAGAAAATGGTTTGCAGAGTTCACTCTTTGGAGCTGTCTGAAGGTTCGGAGGCAGACCTTGCCTCAGGGTTCTTTGCACTATCGTTATCTTCCCAAGACGGAGGCGAGGTTTATGGCAGCAGTCGGCCGCAGTATGGTGGAATGGTGTAACGATCATGTGAGCCACCGGGCAAAGATGCCACAGGCGCTCTCGCCACCGCCGCCGCCACCACCACCGCGAGGTGGCTACCAAGAGGAGTCAAAGGCGCTGTCTGTCACAGCCATGCTGCCGCAAGGCTGCAAGATTTGGGGGGCCAAGCAGGCTACAGTGCGCTGTTCCTTTCCTAGGAAGAATGCGGGGCAAAGAGGCCGTTTAGCTGTGTTGGTGACTGGCATCAAGGATCGCTACTACCCTCGAAGCGCTTTCAAGCATGTGGTCGTGCCAGCAGCGCGGGAAGGCTACGAAGTAGATTATTTCGCGCTCTTGGATTGGCAGCCTTCGGTTGCTACCAACCGCATCACTGGAGAAGCCATCGGTGCCTTCAACCCGATGCATGCCGACAACAAGCGCGAGAACAGATCAGTATCAAGCCCCCAATTTGCTAATGCCAGCGTGCGACAAGGTCTCAGCTTGGTCACTCGGCTCGCACGCGCCTCCGGTGCAAGCTTCCTGTACCTTCAGTTCGGCGGTGTGCAGGAAGATCCTCCGCTGCACGGTTGCAACCGCTACCTTGGCCGGGGGAGTGCTGAGGTCATGGACTACAGAAGGACCCGATTTGCCTACAAAACTGTTGAGTTTTTATGGAACCTCACGCTGGAAAGGTCGAAGCGAGAAGGCGTAACTGCCTACACCCATGTGCTTTGGCAGCGAGAGGACGCACATTGGGTCGACGACTTGCGCCTGGAACTTTTCCGGAATCCTTGGGCAGTGTCTGGCATTTCCGTGTACGGCGTTTGCAACGCTGTTCCGAACTTTCCCACAGAAAGCTACATCTCCGACAAAGTCTTCCTAGTGGGCGGAGTAGCCGCGATGTCCTTTTTCAAACTGTACGATCTGGTGAACTGCGGGAATCCAAGCCATGAGCTGAGCCAAGTAGAAAGGCCGGAGCAATTCATCGTTAAGGCCACTCAGGCCTTGGGCTTAGAGTTCCACGAGTTGCCATGGAACTCCTTGCCGGTCATCATCGGTCGACACATGAAGATCTATGGCTATGCAGATATTGCAGTGGTCTTCTGCTTGAAGTTCTCACGATCCTGTCTCTTTCGTCCCAGCGGATCCCGCGTTGCTGCCAGCATCGTGCCATACCGGGGTTGCGAGGAAGTCTCAAGGGGTTTGCACGACCGTCCAAAAGCAAAACTCTCTGCTCCGTGGTTTCATCCTAAAAACGCAACTCTGTGTTGGGCTGCTCTGTTGATGGGGAGCGGGAGCTTTCTCAAGCATGCTGCAGTTCCAAGCCTGCGGAGTTTGGTAGGCGTAGTCGGGATTGTAGATCTCATGGGTTGAGACACGATCCGTTGTGATGTGTACCGGTTGTAAAGTACATACTAAACGCAGATCATGGCAAGTGCAAATAGGGAGGGAGGGGAGGGGAGGCCCTAGCGGCCTGAATGCTCAGTGCTGTGTCAATCTGTGCAGCAGTGGTTCGAAACTTACGCATTAGTCTGTGCTGCTGTTATGTGTATGTATAGGTATAGGTATAGGTATAAGTATAGGTATAGGTATATGTATATGTGTATGTGTATATGTATGTGTATGTTTGTGTATATGCATATGTGTATGTATATGTCATACAGAAGAGGAGGTTGTGGGGCCTGCGCTTTTGCAACCCACTGTTTTGAGTGGTTTCGCATGTTTCTAGTCTGTTGATGGTTCTTGTGGTGCGTGAGCCAATATCAACTTTGAGTTGTTGCAAACCACGTGGTTTGTAAGTAAACACAGGGTTTGTTTATGAACGAAGTTTTTTTAAATAAACTCTGCGTTTTGGCATACCGTGCTTTCACCGGTTTTTGTTTGGATTGGTTCAACCGGCGTCGCCTTCGTAGCCGGGCGGATGGTTTTGCGGACGCAGAAACATTTAAAAGCATGTGCGTTTTTAAGCTGCAGGTCTTCGCAACATCTTCCAACATGACTCAATCGACACCGACATCCGTGAATGTCACAGATCGGGATGAGAGCGTGTCTGCCTGAGCTTCTTTGTTTTCCGGTGCTGGAACTGTGTTCGCACAAGCAGTGCGCACACATACAGGGCGATGACGCATGCTGAATGTGTCGTGTGTTAGTTCAGTGCATGCAAGGGCTTCTCGCAACCTCTCGCAACTTTTCTGGCCATTCCCAGCTCCTGCACGCGTGTTCTGCATCATGCGTTTCACTGACCGGCCATCAGCCGCAAGTTTGACTGCACAATCGCATGTCTACGGTGTCTGCCAACAGGTTTCCAACCTGAGATTCGAGGACTACGATCTGGATAGCTTGGACATAGGTGGTGGAGTGCGCTTCTTAGCATCGACAAGTTGCGTTGCATACGGTTCATCTTATTTGCAAAGATGTCAAAACAACAGCAAGCATTAGTCATAAATGCATAGATGCGAATCGACGACCGTTTCTCATGTTTCGAACTCAGAATGTACAGCCAGCCTTTCCTCTGATCCCTTTTCTGTAGACACTGTGGGTCAAGTGGCACACAGACTACTCTGGTACCCGAGTCCAGCCGCTTATGCAGTGATCAAGCTAGAAGTTGGGGAGGAACCCTTTCATGCAGTTGGTGGTTTGTTTGCTGTTCTGCTCTGCAGCTGAAGGTGAGTGAACGGCCCAGCCGGGCCCAAGCAGAAAAAAAGCACACTCCCTGCACGCACACCAAAAAAGCACCCTCCACCCACAGCGTGTTGTTTTTGCTGTCGGATTTTGTTTGATGCTTTTGAGTTTTTTTGCTGTTTGTGCGGGGCGGGGGGGGGGTTGTGTTTCGGTTGCTGCGTGGGGGTGTTTTATTCTTCGCTGTTGGTGCCCAAGGGGTGCTTGGCAAGAAAACATGCCCCCTCGCACCCCGGCCAAAAAAAACAACCCCCAGCACCCATGCGTATCTGTTGGTGCTGTTTTGCTGTTGGTGCGGCGGCATGTTCTGGTTGCGGCGCCGCAGGCGGGGGGGAGGTTTGGCTGTTAGTGCGGGCGGTTTTCTTGTTGCTGTTGGTGAGGAGGGGTGCATAGCACAAAAGCAGCGCCCCTGCACCAACAGCCAAAAAAGCCATCCCTTCCTGCACCACCAGCAACCCCCCCCCCCCTCCCCCCCACAGCAACAGCAAAAGAACACACCCCCGCAGACACTCACCCGCGGCAGCAGAAGCAAAAACGCATCAGCAGCAAACTACAACACCCGTATATACCCCCTTCAGACATCGGGGTCCGGAGAGATGAGGGCCACTATTTTCAGGCCTGGGCCTGATGAGTGATGAGTCAGGTGAACTGGACTGCTCCGGATCCTCTGGAGGGCACGAAGTTCTACTCCATCCAGCTGGAGTGGGCCCACGGCCCAGACGTTTTAGCCAAGATCGAAGGACGACCGAGTGTGTTTTTTTGGTTCACGTGCGGATATGCTGGGTGCAAGGCACAATGTGGATTCATGCGAGACTCATAGTTGTTAATGTTGTCCGCATTGACACCTTGTTCCTATCTCAGCGCTGGCGGTGGTGCTGATGATTGTCGCGCTGGTGATGACGGTGATGAGGATGATGATTGTGATTAGTATCTATAATGTTACTTTTTTTTATTTTTTAATGTCAATGTTAGTGTTTATAATCAGGACCATGACAAATCGTGAACTAGAGTATGCCATCGATGCTGTTGTTGATGCTGACAAACACTGCTCTTACAGTAGTACCTACGTTGAGGTAGAGGAAAACACCGACGTATACACGGACGACGGCTGTGACGATGTCACATGTTGCGGCAACGATGATGGTCAGATGATGTTGGTGATGATGATGATGATAATGATGATGATGACGACGGCAACAATGACGATGCGGTATTGATGGCGATGATTCGGGCATGCAGCGGATGATGTTGACGGTGACACCGATGAAGACGAGCACGATGACGGAGACGATGATGGCAATGGTGGTTCAATCGCGACGAGTATGGTGCCGATTGGCGTTGTTGCACTTGTGGTGCGACCGCTACAAGTACTGTTCATGTCAACTTACTGCCATCTTCCATTCATGTATCGTCATTCACGTTGTCTCTGCCCAGGATCGAACCTTCGAATACCGGAGCGCCATCGCCGAGGTTCCCGTGGGAGAGGTGGACTACCAAATCCCTGTGGCACCTGGCCTGGCAGGAAGGGGGCATTGTGTTCCATATTCGACTATTAGGGCTGTGATTGGGGAGTGGCATCGGTAAGCGAAAGCAAACAAACACAAGGAGCGGATGCAAAGGGTTGTGTGCTGAACGCTGTGAGTGCAACGAGCTCTTTAGATCGAGTGTTGTGTGTTTTGTAGCTTCGCAATGATGTGGGCACTTGGGCCACTTGGGAGGGACTCATAATCCACCGGTCAAGAACCTCCGCGTCCAAGGACACTTATCTTGGCACCTACCCTTACCTTTACGTGTTCACCAAGCCCCTTGCAAGCACCGGCTTGCTGTGCATGCCGTGATGTTTAGCAGGGGGAGTTCCGACCTGTCGTTCATCTTGAGGAGCACTTGTTTTTTGGAGACCGGTTTGCAGGAAAGCATGTCGAGGTCCTCGCTCTTTGAGCAGACGACCCCGGTGGGCTTGAAGGTGAGTGACACATCACCGCAGATCACCAACATCGAGTTCTCAGATCAGGCTCGGGACCAAACGGTCGGTGAGAGTCAACTCGGTGAAGCAGACATTGGATGCCGACGTGTGAATAGTTGTAGCGGACATCCGCCTGCGGGTATGGGCAGATCGGAAAACCGTCCATGCGAAACATCTCCGTACCCTGTGTCCCGATTCCACGTGGTCAGGTCCGAATTGAAGCCTAAAAGCTCTCAGCGCTTGTCCCTTGTGCCTCTGCCCATCAGCAATGTCCGTTTCTCGGCGGGACAGGGCTCCCTTCGCTTGTCTTGGCCCTGCGCATGCCAACTCCTCACTTGACACGGGGTAGTTGTATTCATCATAGCGCTAATGCCCCAGACGCCGGGACTCCTCTCCGCCTATAGGAGACACGGAGCAAAAAGCACGAGAGATGGTCGATAGGATTCTCGCCACCAAAAGTCGATCACCAATTCCGCAAACCTTTTCTTGAAAGAGGACTTGGACGTGGACGAGATTGGAGGAAATCTGACCTGGACGGAGCCACTTGGTTCCTGATTGTGTGTGGTGCGCATGCCTTGCACATGCACTGACTGTCCGATTTTCTTAGCTGATAAGCCAGTCAGATGGACAGATTCCCGCATTTTTGCAATGCTGTCGTGGATTTCACTATCACTTCTGCCAGTGCTGTTGCTGATTCATTCGAACCACCACTACCACCGCCACCGCCAGCACCACCACCACCGCCGCCGCCGCCACCGCCAGCACCACCGCCACCGCCGCCGCCGCCGCCGCCGCCGCCCCCACCACCACCAGCACCACCACCACCAGCAGCAGCTGCAGCTGCAGCTGCAGTAGTAGTAATTATGGTGGCGGTGGTAGTAGTAGTAGTAGTAGCAGCAGCAGCAGCAGCAGCAGTAGTAGTAGTAGCAGCAGCAGGAGGAGGAGGAGGAGTAGTAGTAGTGCTCGGGTGGGGGACATCAAAATCTTCCGGGCCGGCATGGATGGTGCCAAAGAACGAGAGCACGCACAAGAACCAGAGAAATAACAACAACACATGACCAAATCCAAACTACCACCACCACCGACAACAGCAACAACGAAAGACAGTAATAATCGTAGTCGCCCGGTAGCTGTGCAGCTCTTGGTCAACAGGAAAATGGGCACTTACGCGTGCACCATTGTTGATCGTGGTGCAACTACCATGAACGGTATTTGCATGCTAGGCCTGCAAATTGGACATTGGTCACACACTACTACATCTACTTCGCCAAGGAGGACCTGACTGCCGTGGGGATAGTGCTAGCTGCTAGCTTTGTTTGCCAAGCAGTTTTGGTAGATAAGGGGCCCCCTGTTTGGAGCGCATAAAAAGAGGACGCAAGTACTCGGCGGCTGGCGAGCGTTGCCTCCTCGGGTTGTTAGAGCTCGCGCAACGCGGAGTCTGGAAGTTGCTGCAAGCTTGCTCGTTGTCGTCTCAACATGCTATAAGCAACCCTGACGCATTTCTGGTGGTGTTGGGCTGCAAGAAGCATGGCATTTTCGCTGAGGTGGGAGATGGCATCAATGCCAGCGACATCTCGGGTGGCTGTTCCAATGCCACGAACGGCTCCAATGTGCCACACACTCAGCTGAAGTAAGGCTCGCAGCGGCTAAAGCTACAGGCGCCAAAGAAGGTGCAGGAGGTACAGCCAGAAGGGGCACGCATGTGTTTCTTCTTAAGCGCGAGGTCTGGTTGCCAATTTGATGAAGACACGTCAGCATCGGCAACTTCCAGTTCAACCTCGTCGACCACAACGGCCATAACACAGACGTCTACGACATCTTCCACACAGCATCTCGCCACGACGGGCTTGCTGCGTACGAACCCGCCCGACCCGAGTGCAAGTTGTTTCAAGACCTAGTCTGGCAGCCCTATCACATTGGAATGCCGAGCAATATCAGGACGACCAGGGAACCAAGTCTTCTCAGGCGGTCTTCGGTGTTGGGTTTGGTGCAGTACACCCTTTGTAGCTGGAAGCTTTGTTTGTGAGGACTCAGATATCCTCCACAACATGCCTCGACCACATGCCCGAAATCCCAAAGCCTTGACCAAATCGCCACAGCATCAAGGACACAGACTGCGACCTCAACAACCTCCACCACCACAACAGGACCGAGCCAGCACCTCTGCTCGTTGAGGCAAAACCGGAGAGCAGACACTGTGCTTCAGGATTCACCGCCTTGACACGGTCAGCTCAAGAGCACCCCTTTGTCGACTTGAACCTGTATGCCACGGTCCTTTGGCACTGAGGTGACATGTAAATTTTCGAGATAGAACTCTGTCGGTTTTTTTCTGCTCGCGCCACAGAAGGAGTGTTTCGATGTTTTCAGCTTATCATACGTTTGTGCCTAAGATTCAGCCAGCATACCTCTTCCGTTTTAGTCACTAGAGGTTTTCTGCCGACCATCATACCAGAAGCACTATTTTGATGAATCCAGAATGCTTCAGCGTGTGTGGGCGCTGCCATGTAAAGGAAGGCTGAGCGTGCCTGCAAGCTGAGGAGAAATTGCCGGCGCGCTGTGCCGTCGCGGCCTCAAAGCGCCTGAGGTTTAAGCCCTGCTCTTCCTTGGTGCAGGGAGTGTAGCGGTACAGGCCGCAGACACTTCATGGAAAATGCAAGCGACACCTTTGACATGACATCGACAGCATACGCGGTGCAGGCGACATTTGCAACCCGCAACGGATTCAAGACTTCAATGAACTGGACCCGGAAGCAGACGAGTTCCGGAGGCTCAGATTTCGATCGTCGGCACCAATGCAGACCCCCACCTCCCAGACGACAACATCACACTGTCCAGCCCTCGGTTTCTGCTGGTGGGGGTTTAGGCTTTTGAGTGCCGGATTGGGAGAAGTTCAGTTTCAGCCACCACTGGTATCGTTGAGGTTTCGAGCAGTGTTCCACCCTAAACTTCAAGCGCCACCCGAGCCCTAGTCTCGCGAGAGCCCAAGAAGCCGAGAGTTCCCAGCTAGGACAGCTAGGACTAGCAATTTCGGGATTTCCCAGCCCGAAGCTTCACAAGCAGAAAAGTGGTAGGAGAGACAGGAAGACATGAAGAAGTGTTTGAGGCGGGAGAGCCGTGGTTCCACAACGCAGCCCTCGACTACAGCCACAGGGAACCCAACCAGGAAAAGAAAAGGGGAAAGAACCCCTGTGGTGAAGAGTGAGGAGAAGGCCGAAACCTTGAACGAGCAGGCAGTAAACACAGCGGGGGAGCATGGGAAAAAGGATGGAAGCCGAGCTGCTGACGAGCATGTGAGAAAAGATCGAGCCACCGACGACAGCCCCGATTGGGGGGGAAGCTCCGATGACAATAGACAAGAAGCTCACGACCAACAGTGGCCGTGGGGAACTGCTGGAAGACCCTCTGATGGGGGAGGAAGCACAGGTGTCCTCGCGGAGCGACCAAATGAGCCGGTGGGAAAACCAACCCTCCGACAAGGGCCCAGCGCTGAGTATGGCGGCGGGGGACGCGCCCAGCTGACACCTAGCCCCATGTGGCTGGACGTCCGACGAGTACAAGCACACATGGCCAAAGCGCGAAAAGAGAGAGCACCGAGCAGCTGACGGGGGACAACATATACTTGCAGTTTTTGTACCTGGGGGAGCCCAATGCTTCGTGATATCAGCGGCGACCTTGCAAAAAGTTCTGACTGCCATCTGAAGGGGGACTTGAGTGTAGGTGTGAACTTTCTTAGGCTCTTTGCCACTCTTCGTTCAACTTGTACATCGGGACACAGTGCCCTCAATCTTCGCTTCTTTTTAACTCACCTTGTAGCTCAACTTGTTCCGGCCAACTAACTGATTTTGGGGGAGCACTGCGAGACTTAATTCACCTTCTGTCCCTTCCGTGAAAGTAGCCAGGTCCTGTTCACACGTAACAGGGGGAAACAGCATGTGTTTTCTCGCTACCCCGAACAAACAACATCCCGCAGCTGATGCCTGGGCCCCCTCCTTAGTAATCTTATTGCCCGATGCTTGCATGGTCAGTTTCTGTGTTTGCGCTTGTCAGCTGGGGGATGCCTTTTCTGTCGGCCATGCATTGTTAAGCCACCCTCCGGGGGGCTTCCATGTATAGCCGAGCCTTCTGTGGAAATTACCACAGGGGGGTCCTTTCCGGCAAAGAACCGCAGCTGCGCGCTCGCGTGCGGGGGGAAGGGCCCGGACTGCCCTGACCCCCATGGCTGGTAGAGAGAGAGAGAGCCGTTACTGCAGCGTTATTTGTGGTACATGCACTCCTGTCCTGCGCAGGTCTGTCACAGTCAAGTGTTACTGATTGTCTTGATGATGCACGTCAGGCGATACTGCTGATGAATATGCTTGTTGGTACCGATAGGAAGTTTGCGCGGTGTCACGGTATGTGGCGCTCGGGCTCTGGGATGCAAAGGTGACAGATGTGATGTGGCAATGCAAGATTGTCAGACTCACCTGGTACTTGACATTGTGAAAAGTCACCCATCGGTGTGGTGTGGCGAGCTCTAACGATGCAGCATCCTTTTCGCGGGTGTGCATGCATGCAGCACGAAGTGTGATGTTGTTTTTTTCGGGACGAGCCCGCTCATGGGGAGTTGCCTTGGTTGATTGACGGGAACATTTGTTTCACTCAAAGGGCATGTGCGGAGGTTTCGGGGCCCGGAAACCTTCGATGCTTGTGACTGCTCCAGAACATCCCAGGTCGAATCCCTTGCTGGCTGCCAAGAAACCCGAAGAGGGACGCCTCGATGGGAGCGGCCAGTGCCATGGCCCGCCATGGCTTGTCTTCGTTTTTTGGGGCGCATGGGGGCGAATCTGCTGTTCAGGGTGACAGACCTGTTTTTTGAGTCTCTGTGATGTCTGGGATTCGAGGTCCAAAGCGGCACACAAGGTTGGACTACTCACTCTCAGGATTCATGCTGACAAAGCTTCCAAGGGGTTCCTTTGGTGCGCCAATCGCCAGTTTGGCAATCTGGCGGTTGCTGGCGAAGCAGTCACGGAGGGAGCTTTCGGAGTGAAAGTGTTGCAAGACTGACCCACTGAGGAGAGTGACTCCAGCATCAGTTTGTCAGCGCCGTGGCCCTAACCAAGGTTCTGCAATCTCGTCCTCAGAAAGACAACGTACATTGAGTTCGACTTCGGCACTGACATGCTGTGGCTAGGCCTTTACCTGACATCATCTCGGATCTCCTGAGCCCTGCTCGGAAGCTCCGGTATCAGGGTGTGCGCGGACTTCAACAGAGATTCGATTCGTAGGCAGAGAGTTCGCGTGCCTGTCTCAGCAGATCACAAGCACCAGCAGCGCTCAGGATTGAGAGGATAGAAACCAAGGGCCGTGAGACGATCTTCCAGTGGGCCTCCCGCCTGCAATGTCGGAAGTTTGTACTGAGAGCGCTGTACGAGCTTTTTTCAGTTGCTTGGTAAGCCATTGATGCTGATCACGAAAGCTCGCGTAGCAGGCCTTGAGTGTAGTCTTGCTCTTAGCAGGGGCGCTGATATCTCTTCTTTCCAATAAGGCAGAGGTGTGATAGTCGGGACTATGCGTATGATCGCAGCTGTGACAATGGTGTTCGTGACTTTATTGTGGTTTGTTTGTGTGCATGCTTTTCTGCTCGTTAGTAGTCTGAGTTTTTCCAATGTTGTGCTTGTGCTGGGTAATGGAGCATTGGTCTTGATGAAATTGTAGGGGTCGTGATGGTGACCACCTCATGACGACGCCCCCAACTTGACACTGAAGATGGTAGACGTAGAGGTTTGAGGACGATGTTGGTGGCTCTGGCAGTATCTCGTAAGGCTTGAATCAGATGTCTGTTTGCCACCTCTTTCGAGAGGCCTGTCTTGGTGTGTGCGACGAAACTCGGGCTTGGAGCCAGCTCCCGATCTAGCAAAAAGGGCTCTCACAGCCCTGGTTCAGGTCACCAAGTTCAGCTTGAGCTACACTCGCAATGGCTACACTTGGTTCGATCTGCCGCAGGTGTACGAGGCTCGCATGCGGAGACCATTGCAAGCAATGCAGTGCAGGAAGCACAGTCGACTCAAGGTTTTAAGCTCCATGACAGGTGTTGTTGTATGAGTTCGTTGCGCAGAACCCGGGACCCAGCAGCCAAATCACAAATCTAAAGCCCGAAATGAATTCAAAAATACCTCAGGCCAACAACGACCGGCTCCCTGGTACGCAGCGATTCGTCGGGTTTCCTTTGAATATGGTTCCGGACCGGGGATTCGGGGCTTTCGGCTGTTCGGGTGCTTGTTGTAGACTGGAAGGCTCCATGGAAGAAAAGATAGGGAAGACCCACAGCATCTGGACGTCAGGCAAACCCTCAAGATCTAAGTACTTCGACACCTGCTGAAATGCATGGGGGAGAACAGATGTTTGAAATTTGGAAACCAATTTCCTCTCAAACAACGGTCACATGCAGACAGCGCAAAGGGCAGAACAGCACGTGGAAGATAACATGTTGAAGCAACAAGCGTCGTTGACGCCTGTCAATGTGGCGGAACACGGTCAGGAACACCAGATACGTAGACGTCTTGTCTCACTACTTCTTTTTGCACTCGGTCTTACATGAGCTTCGGGCGTCTGCCTTTCAGCTTGGAGTTTCGCGTTGCGCATTTGTGTTGTGAGTCTTCTGGGGCTGTTTGGATCAGCTGCCAAGTTTTTTTGGAAATGTAGGTTCGTGGTGGTTCGAGGAAGCAGACCATGCCATTACGCCTGGAGTTTCGGTGGTGTCAAGACCATTTGCAAACGGAAGGCCTTTGGCGCACATAGACTTCCTCAGTAACATAGTGCTTGAGATGTCGAAACTGAAAGGTGCTCATGCGTCGTTGCACGCAAGGAATGGGGCAATCCAGCACCCAGGTGACCGGAACAGAAGCAGCCAGTAGCAATTTCGGACGCGGAATTCGGGAACAGTTCCGACACCCTCAACCTGCCAGAACGCGTAGGCAGGATGTTTTGTCGCGAAATACTAGCACTGTTGTCTCGTTCGCTGTTGCCGCCGCTGTGTTGATGGATTGCAGTTAGACTCAGAAACTTGAAATCCCTGCGGCAACCTGCTAGTTTGAATCTGGGAAGCTGGGTCGACTTCAGCCCTGAACCCCTGCACGATTCCTCACGCAGGAACTCCCGACAAACAATATGCGCTTCGCTTCGGGCGAGCTTGCTGAGGACGACGCTTGTGGAGAACATCATCCTTCCACACTCTTTCCTGGCGATGAAGCTAAGGACTACAGTTTTGGGGGTGTTCAACACAAAGGGGAATTCCAGGGAATTCTCAAGTCTTGCGTGTCGCACGTGCCCATGTGTCTGTGCTGTCAGACCGGCCACTTGTTTGCAGGCTCTTCCATAACACCGAGACCTGAGTTCAGCTTGGGGTGTAAACGCTTCAGGGACAGTTTTGGGTGATTTGGCCCTGTGTTGTGTTTTGAAGCTTTGACATGCTTTGACTGAATCCTGGCTGGCAATGTTTCTCCCAAGGCCTATAGACTAGAGCCTTCCGCTTGACTCCGTCCAAACAGCTGCACTCCAAAGTAGCCTTAGTCTCGGCACCGAGCTGCGCAGGCTGAACCAACTCGAGTACTTCTCCTTCCCCTGCATGCGAGCCCGGGCCGGAGTGGGAGAGTGGCCGTGGCAGTTCAGATGGCAGTGCTAGTGGTAATATCGCGGTGGTGGTGGTGGTGGTGATGGTGGTGATGGTGTGGTGGTGGTTGCGGTTGCGGTTCTTGTTCTTGTTCTTGTTCTTGCTGTTGTGCTTGTTGTTGTTGTTGCTGCTGCTGCTGCTTTTTTTTTTGTGGTGGTGGTGGTGGTGGTGGTGGTGGTTGTTGTGGTTGGTGTGCAGGCAGGTGAAGCGCAGCATAGAATGCAGTACTTCCTATGCCCAAGGTCGACATTTTTGGATGCAAACGCGCGGACACGGTGGGCGTGGAAGAGATCAACATCCCGCCGCCCGGGTTATACAGTCCAAACTCGTTCAGTCTGATGTGCGAGCTGGAATGTCGTCAAGACGGTGTCCCCAGGGTTCACACCTGGCTTCTGCAACTTGTGGGATGGATACTCCCCGAAACACTTAACGCACTTTTTCGCGTTTTGACATTTGTCTACGTCAGGCAAGACGACAGTGGTTTGCCAATGAAGTAGGATCCGTCCTGAAAGCATGAGAACCGCAACAGTAAGATGAAGTAAGCCGAACAGTGCTTTTGCACCAGGTTGGAGACGGACTTCACTCCATATGATCACATCCTTTTCTTCATGGCGTCGTACCTGCAGGTGCGCACGACCCAGCAGCCTGGAGGTCATGAAAGGCTCGAGAAGCAGGTCTCCAAGCTTTCGTTGCTGGTCAGGAGCAGAGTACGCCCTTCGCGCACAGGCTGAACGACGAGGCAGGTGCCTGCATGGTGTCGCGAGTGGAAGTGTCGAGTTCGACGGGCAGGATGGCCGGGTGACGGATCTTGCTTTCATCGACCAGGACGCTTCACGTGGAGGGATAGACAGCACCGGAACCTGACAGCCTCGTGTCCCCCCAGAGAATGGAACCAAGCGAGACTATGCAAGCGCACATGTCTTCCCCATCAGCCGTGTCATCTCTCCGAAGAAATATCGTCTGCTCACGGTGGGGGTACTGAGCATCCCGACGGACTTGGCTCGCATCATCCCAGCATGTATCACTGTCGACTGTCCAGTGTTGTTAGGACTCTTGGAAAATCGTATGCGCATTCAACTGGGTGCTGACATCACAGCAAAACGTCTTTGATTCAACGAATTTGCGGTGTAGCTGTTCAGTGTTCCGAGCATTTCTCAGCATAGTACCGGAAGCACCGGAAGTGCGAACATGTCGGGGTTTGAAAAACCGAGCTTCGTTGCAGTTCCGACCAGCAGTGGTGCTATGTGGAGGATTTGGATCAGGAGGAGCTCGGTGGATATGTCACGTTTACGCCGCCACCGGTGCTTTCCAGCAACATCGCATCTTGATTCAACTGACCCAGCAGCAGGCTAAACAGCATTTTGTGTCTATTCCGTCCGGTCCACCCTAACCTCTGCAACATGGTCTCTCTTTGAGCAAGTAAGCTCCCGTGTGAAAACAGTGTGTGTGTGTGTGTGTGGAACTCCTGTTCCTAAGGAGATTGAGTTTGTTTTTCTGCAGTATATATGAAAACCGATTGATAATGCAGGGGGCTGGCAGCCTATTCC
>CAJNJA010036219.1:0-29017 GCA_905231915.1 Symbiodinium necroappetens
TGTTTCTGCTGAGTGGCCTTCAGTCGGGTCTCGTCAACAGCACCAGGTGCACTGGCCACTGAGAAAAGAAGAGACGAGCACGGGTGGCAAAGGTCACTTCACTGTCGGCGATACTCGACATCGCGACTCAGAAAAGGCAGTGAAGTCAGAGAGACCTGCAGCAGGGCAGGTACACCGGCACAAGCCCGGGGCAGTAAGAGTCAGGCGAGGCAGCTCGTAAGCGATGCCACAAGGCAGTCCCCAAACCTGTGTCAGTCCAAGGTGCAACGCCACCAAGGGAGGTGCACTGAGGCTCAAGCCCAAAGGACAGCAGAGCAATGGTACACAAGTACCGCGCCCACCGTACCTCAAGGCAGGAAGGCTGGAAACAAAACTACAGCCCGCAGCAGGCACTGAGGGCAAGTCCAGGCACAAGCCGAGGACAGCAAGGCAGGAGCGCCAGAGCAAAAAAGAGTGACCTCAAGGTCACAGCCATGCGCTAAAACAGCAAGAAAAACTGAGGCCCCGGCCACCACCAAGGAACCTAAGACTCAAGTCCACGGCCAGAGCACCAAGGGCCTCAAGGCCGCTAAGGTCAGTGGAGACAGGTAGGCAGCACCGAGGGCGGCACAAGCCACCCAGGAGTGCGAAGCCTGGCAAAAGAAGAAAACATGCAAAGAGTGCGCAAGCACTGCGCGAAAAACCCTAAAACCAGCAAGCTGAGGCCCCGGCCGATAACAAAAGCACCTGAGAGACAGTGACAGCCACGCCTAAAGACCACAAGGCCAAGGCGCAGCGCACATGCGCGTACAACACCGAGGGCGGCACAAGCCGTCAGAAAGTCAAGCCTGGCAGGGCGCAAGCCCACAAGTGCACAAGCACAGAACGAGCCGGCCTGTGACGAGGCAGGGGGAGCACAAGCCCGCCCGCTGAGCCAGGAGTCACAGCGGCCAGCGGTGTGTAAGGAAGGCACAAGCCAGACAGGCAGCGGGCTCAAGCCAAGCATGTGCATGTACAGTCAGAGGGGCAGGCAGGCAGACCTCAGAAAAACAGCTTTCAGGGAGTCAGAGGCTCACGCTTCAGTCTCGGCGGCACTGACTACAGTAGTGACCGCTGTGTGAGCGTCTACTTGTGTTGCTCACTGGACGGCCACAGTGAAAGCCGCACCGTGCTCTGCACGGTGCAGCGCAGTAGCCACTCAGTGAGTGGCCGTGCTCCCTGAGCACTTTCGGCAGCCGCTGCAGCGGAAAGCGAAGTGGTAGAACTCCAAGCCCTGCAGGACATCCACTGCACACAGATAAGGCAGCTCTGCAGACCCACTGAGCTCTAACCGGCATGTCGGTGGAGGCTCGGTGGCCGCCTGGACCACAGGCAAGGCAGGCTGAGCAGCAGTGGGCACCTCTGAGGCAGAGGAGGCAGCGCCACCAGTACCCCCGTCCTGTCCCCCAGCTCCGCCAGGTGGTGCCTCAGACGAAGCAGCAACGGCCAAGGAAGAGCCCTCAGTCGAGTCAGTGGCCACCGGCGCGTTGTGCTCCGAACCTGTGCCAGGAGCATCGTCAGGAGCAGGGGCAGAAAGGTCAGGAGGGGCAGCCACGGTCGGTGCCCGAGCCGGCGGACGGCCAGGAGGAACAGCATCATCGTCCATGGCGTTGAGGTCAAGCTCCTGCAACCAAGGCGGTGCCTCTGCAAGAAGGCTGGGCGAAGCACCAGCGGCGGCAGGGTCAGGGTCTGCGACAGGTGCGGCAGACTCAGCAGCAGGGCTTGACTCACTCCATTCCCACTCTGGCAGCGGCTCGATCTCCCCATCGTCGCTCTCGTGGTCGTCAAGGTCAGCAGGCACAGCTGCTGACAGATCACCAGAGCCAGGAACTGAGTCAGACGGAAGCCCACCTTCATCAGCTCCACCAGAGGGTCCTGCAGCGGCAGAGGGCTCCGGAGGTACTGCGTCACTGCCAAGGCCAAGAAGGTCGGTGTCCACAGGCTCGCGAGCACCTAAGTCAGGAGCCTGGCAGGTAGACAGGACAGAGGCCTCAGAAGAGTCAGAGTGACGATCTTCCTCCAGGATGTCCTTAGCGAAAGCAGCCAGGCGTCGGAGCTCCTCCCTGGGGATGGCCTCAAGGGCCGCCTGCAGGAGGTCAGTGTCAGCCTGTGCCAAGCTGCGCGCCCTCCTCACCAGACGGGACAAAGGGACGAGCGACATGACCAGCAACGTCCCAACAGCTAGCACAGACAGCAACAGAACACAACACAACAAAAACAGGCACTTAAGCCAAAATGGCCGCGAGGTGGCATTAAAGTGACTTGCAGGCAAAGTGTACTTAAAGCCAAAGAACCTCAACCCGAAACCTTAACCCCTGCACCTTAAATCCCTCAAACCGTAAACCCTAGACTCTCAACCCCTCGAGCCTTTAACCTCTGAACACCATACCCTCAAACCCCCTGACCCTCAAGGCTTCAGCCGGGACCCACCCTGAACCCCTCATCCCCTAAACCCTTGAACTCAAAAACCTGCAAGGCTTCGACGAATTCCCCTTGTCACCAGCCAGGGGAGCCCTCTGGCAAGCCGTCATAGCTGCATTGCATGGAATGACCTGGGTCTGATTCGAAAGTGTCGGACAGTGTCGGACGCTGCAAAGGTGTCTGAAGCAATTTTGGGGAGCGGGACGTGCAAATCAAGCTGGCGAGCCTCGGTGCGCTAGAGAGCAAAGTAGACTCAGACGCACTCATCACGCACATGCAACACTGTCCGGCCAATCGAGGCAAAGGCTCTGATCCCGGCGAACAACGCCATCGAAGCCTCCCAGCTGGAACCCTTGGCCTCGGAGAAGCTGTCCGTGGCCCAAACTGGACAATGAAAAGATGATGAAACCTGGTCCCACACACAAGCTGCGAGAATAGCAGACAACGTGATGGCATCTGCCACGCCACCATCTGCTTCAAAAGCCTCGCACCACCGGCTCTCCGACCCGCACCCACCGCACGATACCGCACATTCCCAGATCTCGGCACCTCGAACTGCTGCAGAGCTCGAGGCCACTGTGAAGACTGTCCCAGAACAGAAGCAAGGGAGCCCAGGGTCATGTTGCTGCTTTGCACCTGCAAGCACAAGCGCTTATCGCTTATCCCATGCCCAGCTTGGCTGCTTGGCTGGGCTTGCGAACAGCATCCAGGAAAGACTGGCGGCAGAGGCCAGGCGTGCAGCGTTGAAGAATAGATTGCAAATCTTGATGACGATGGGCTATGGGATCGGGCCTCACTGGTAAATTTTCAATCACAGAATGACCCTTGTCGACGAATCTGCCATGAAGATGACACGATCAAGACTGTGGTGTCATTTTGCGCCTCAACACGCCCTTCAGTTCGGTTTCTTGGAAGTTGTTGCTCATCAATCCGTGCACAACCAAAGACGAATCCGATGGAACTGGTCACATGCCTGGCTGTTTTGCATTTCGGAGAACAGATGCCTCGGCTGCAGAGATGGACGAGATGGAAAACGGCCAATAGAAATGATCTAGGACGCTGACAAAGCCAGTGTCCAATGATTCCCGGCCCCACTTGCACCAATCGAAGCCTCACAGTAGATGCTCAGTGCAAATTCTGTCGATCCGTACACCGTGCGACTTGGACATGAACGTTGTACGTCATGCTGCTGGGCTGAATTTGTCTCGAAGGCAATGATGCCGCGAGGTCAAGTGCATGTTGCCACTTGAGTGCCTTTTCAAGGCAGCGTGCAGCAAAATACCAAAAGCTCCAGGAGATGAAAATGCGGCGCAAGCATAGACTAGAGGGCAAAATGCAGATCGTGCCTTGGCAATGCAACTGATGGCCACATTCAGAGATGCAGCATCCTTAGAACCGTTGGTTTTGGATGGCAGGGGCAACCCTCTTCGGATGTGTAAACCTTCCGTTGTGTCTAGCAGCCTCCGCCTCTTCCAGAATTTGTGTTGCCATGGTCCTCGTCAGTCCGAACTAGACTCTAGACTCGAGTCGAAGGACACTAAAGGCGGCTTTGCGAAAGAAGCAGCAGAACCAACTAGTGTGACTCATAGTGACTGAACATGTCACTCTGACTGGGCAGTCAAGCTCTTCTTATGCATATTATATGCGCAGTGGCGACTTCCAGGCTAAGGCAATGGCCACTGGTGACCTTTTTCGCAGGCAGCCATGGCCTGAAATGCTGCTGAGCCCCCGGCAGGTTCTTCTACAACAAACCACTCAGACTCCGCGCCGAGTCCAATGAGGCACCGGCAGATGAACATACAAACTTGTTGAGCAGCTCGGAGCCGCGCGCCTGCGGCCCGCAAGCTCATACAGTCTTAAACATCATACCAACAGGCCAAGGAGTAAGACATGGCAGGACGGCAGGGGCAAGAGGGAAAGAAAAGAATACAATTGACGATTTCCCACAGACATGAAACCGTTCAAGTTACGGCAAAGAACCTAGAAAGCATCCCTTTCACGGCAGAAGCACTTGAGTGCTGACGAACAAGTTCAAACAGTGACGGATCGCGAATATTTCCAGCTTCACCGAATGCCTCCTGCTAAGAGGCAGTGGAGACAGGAAGGCTCAGTTAGGTCCATCAGTGCCCCCCAAGTGGCCGATGTCGAAATGATATTTGGGATGATGCATAGAATCCTGTGCGACTTCATTGCGCTAAAACATCTCATTTCGCCTCAGTTTCTCTGGGCTGAACTGCAAGCCAACACACAGACAAGAACAACAACAAACAGACACGTTTCATCACCAAGGGGGGAAGTTTCCCGGTGCTGACACGCAGTGCTGCTCCTGCCATTCGAAGCTTCGAGACACCGCAGCACCCGAATGATCGAACTGAGCCGGCAAAGGGGGCAACAAAACATGCTCCAGGAAAAAGTATGCCGCTTCACTATCTGCAGTCAAACGTGCAATCTCTCCTCCTCCAGGAGACTGATGCTGAGATCCTCAGGCGCAGCAAACATCCCTGAACCGACTTGACCAAAACAAGCGGCGACAACAATGCAAATGAGATGGACCTGCGGGGCTTCGGTAAGAGCTTTTTTTGTCTCCGTACGCTCTTTCCTCACCACGCCTTTTTGTAATTCACGCGGCTGGCCGAGCAAAAAAACAACACCGGGCGCGTTTCTTTTTTGTTCGGGACGCGGCCGGCCGAGCAAAGAAAACACTGGGTGTTTTGTTTTTCGGGACGCGGCTGGCCGAGCAAAAAAACACACCGGGCGCAATTTTTTTGTTCGGGACGCGCCTCTTGATTTCAATATGATTTCTATTGATTTTAGTAGGATTCTTCGTATAATTTTGATAGGATTCTAAATAGAATTACTAGCGATGATGCTACTAACTTCAATAGGATTCCTATTAACTTTAATCGATTTTGTTTAATTTTAATAGGATTCAACAAGATTTTGGATTCTACTAATTCCAATAGGATCCCTGTTGGTTTAAGTTAATTTCAATAGGACTCCTGTTAATTTCTACTAATTTCGAAAGGATTTCTATTAATTTTCGTAGGATTCTAGCACGATTCTAAATAAGTCTACGAAGGATTCTATAATAGGGTTCCTATTAACACGAGCACCTGGTCGTGCGCGACGGACGGCCACGTATCCCGCCGAGAGCAGCACTTGGCCCAAGACATCGAAGTTGTTGGGACGCCAACAACATGCAGAATTGCAGCTTGCTTGTACACATGCAGCATGCAGCACGCACACAAATGAGGCGAGACACGTCGGCATTCCGCCAGATGGTACCTGAGTTGTGGCGTAAGTCACTGCAATGCGGAAAACATCTCTTCACAGCAGCATAGATATCTAAGTCCTCGGCGTTGGAGCTGGCTCCAGTGCGGGAACGAAGGTAGCTGCACTGACACATGTGATGAGCCAAAAGGTGCTCGCAGCTACAGGCATGTAGACGTCCGAGATGTGTGGGTTTGGCACAGCTAACTATCCTGGCAAGGTAGTGGTAGCGCAGAATAGAATGCAGCAGGACAAGCAGCAGCAGAAGAAGAAACAGAAGCAGCTGTAGCAGCTTCAGGCTTCAGCAAATCTGTGAGACACGAAGGAAGGAACCGGAACCGCACCGGGGCAGAAGCACAAGCTGGCATAATGGCAGGAGGAGCTGGGGCGCTCATGAATGGCATGGCTCTTGTCTGTTAATTCCTCCCGATCCTATTAATCTACTATAAATCTACCAGGCTAAGGGCCAAGCACAGCCCGATGCAAAGCAGCCAGCAACAGAAGCAACAACAGCAGCAGCAGCAGCAGCTTCGGCATATCTGCGAGACGCGAAGTAGCAACTTCAGCAGATTCTGTGAGATGCGATAGGCGATAGGCGATAGGCGATAGACATGTCTGAACGAGAAGGAACCAGAACCGCACCGGTGCAGAGGCGCAAGCTGGCATAATGGCAGAAGGAGCTGGGGCGCTCATGAAAGGCACGGCTCTTTTCTACTTTCCGATGGCAGCTGGAGGCTTACAGAATCCATCAGAAGGCCGCGTCGGCGCAATATGCCAAGAAGAGCGGCTGGCAGCAAGAATGTTGACACCTCAGGGCTTGAATCAGCAACATACTTGAGGACAGTCTGTTTAAACGCCTGGAACACGTTATTAATTCATCGCGAAACCCTAACCCTAAACAACGGGGGCGTATAGGAGACTCAGGCGGCGCAGGACAGCAGGCGCAGGAGGCACAGGAGGCGCATAAATACACGGCACAATGGCAAGGCGGCGGCGCAGGAGCGACGGCGCAGGAGACGCAGCAGGCGTGGGAGAGGAGGCGCACACAGCGCAGAAGGGGAGGCGCAGGGAGGCGCAGGAGACGCACGAGGCGCGCAGGATTCCATGAATTTCAATAGGATTCCTATTAAGTTTAGCAGGAAAAGGAAAAGAGCTGGCCGAGCAAAAAAAAACACTCCGGGCGCGTTTTTGTTTTGTTCGGGACGCGGCTGGCCCAGCAAAAAAAACACTCCGGGCGCGTTTTTTTTTGTTCGGGACGCGCTCGGTCACTCACTCACTTGCGGGCCGGGGCCCGTGCGGGCCTTCGTCCAGGGGCGCGTTTTTTTTTGTTTGGGACGCACCTCTTAATTTCAATAGGCTTCCGATTAATTCTAATAGGATTCTTACTCATTTTAGTAGGATTCTTGATTTCAATAGGATTCCTATTCACGCTAATAGGATTCTTATGAATTTTAGTGGGATTCCAAAAAATTTTCTCAAGGATTCTATTAATTTCAATAGGACGCGGCTGGCCGAGCAAAAAAAAACAACTCCGGGCGCGTTTTTTTTTGTTCGGGACGTGCTCGGTCACTCACTCACTTGCGGGCCGGGGCCCGTGCGGGCCTTCGTCCAGGGGCGCGTTTTTTTCTTGTTTGGGACGCGCCTCTTAATTTCAATAGGCTTCCGATTAATTCTAATAGGATTCTTACTCATTTTAGTAGGATTTTTGATTTCAATAGGATTCCTATTCACGCTAATAGGATTCTTATGAATTTTAGTAGGATTCCAAATAATTTTCCCAAGGATTCTATTAATTTCAATAGGACACGGCTGGCCGAGCAAAAAAAAACAACTCCGGGCGCGTTTTTTTTGTTCGTGATGCGCTCGGTCACTCATTCACCTGCGGGCCTGGGCCCGTGCGGGCCTTCGTCCAGGGGCGCGTTTATTTTGTTCGGGACGCGCCTCTTAACTTCAATAGGATTCCGATTAATTCTAATAGGATTCTTACTAATTTTAGTAGGATGTGCAATTTCAATAGGATTCCTATTCACGTTAATGGGATTCTTATGAACTTTAGTAGGATTCCAAACATATTTTACTAAGGGTTCTATCAATTTCAATAGGATTCTTCTTAATTTTGGTAGGAAATGAAAAGAGCTGGCCGAGCAAAAAAAAAAGCACCCCGGGCGCTTTTTTTGTTCGGGACGCGGCTGGCCGAGCCAAAAGAAGGAAAAGGAAAAGAGCTGGCCAAGCAAAAAATAAACACACGTTCCCGGTGCTTCACCGGAAAACTGAGTCCAAGGCCCATCTAGTACCATGTGTCAAGGCTGTCATTGTGGTGCTGAAACTGACCGCCTTGATGCTCGCAGTCAACGGAGCCATGATTTTCGTTGCAGAGAGCCATTGAACTGGGAGTCTGGCATTGGGTGGGGCCCCGCGCAAACCCATTTGCCGAAAAAGCCGCAAGGCCCGTTGCCACTGCCGAGCCCTTGACTTTAAGACAAACGGAGGACAACATGACCTCAGACGTTAAGCCGGGAAGCCTCTCGCACGCTTTGATGACAACGTTGAAGAGCACAACCTGGGTCAGAGGAACCCCTGCGCCAGTGGTTAAGGAATCGCTTTAGCGGGTCGCCAATCGAACTTCTATGCACATACCAGATCGCTCATGCCGCTTTTCGCTCGGATCCAAATCCACCGAACCCGGTAGTTTCGGTGCAAGTCTGCAAGCTTTTCGCAGCTCAATTTCTGAACCGGAAGCTTCTGCAGACACTTTTACCTCGTAGCTGCCACTCGTTCCGCGCTGGAGAGACTGGCAGGTTGCTTCACAAACTCACCGGGATTCTCGCTTGTCTTCCCCTGTGTGCCACGCAAACTTCACCGAAGTTACCTGGGCAACCAAGAAAGATCATGAAAGGCTTTCAATGGCTTGCCCCGGCTAGCTTTTACTTGTGCTGCCACGGAACAAGAGTCAGTGCCAGAACAGTGCTGCGAATTTGCGGAGTGACCGCTCCAAGTGGCAGCAGCAGCAAACAAAAGGCAAGCGCGGCAGCATGAAGCGTCCAACTCCTGGACTTGAGCACGTTGAAAGCTCTTGCACAAGTCAACAGGGCCAAGCTGGCCGGGGTCCTTGCATCATAGAAGTCCTTGAGCAGCGTCCGGACAGTTTCTCCACTTGGGTCCGACACAGCCAATGCCTGGAGCAGGACAGAAGAGAGGAGGTTGTGATTGCGGGTGCAAGGCCTCTAACTACTCCTGAGGGCCTGGGCCAACTTGGGCGGGGCCTGTTTCAGCAGCGCTTTGGCGGCCTGCCACTTCCGCTCCCCGAGACCGGATTGACTTCGCCTCGCAGTGAAGACTTTGTGGCTTTGCGGCTTTGCATCCCGCGCCCGGCCTGAGTGACGCAGAGTCCTCGGTGCGCTCACGGCGCGAGCCACAGATGCCTTCGAGCCTCGCCGGTACAGGTACAATGGTGCCGCACGCTCGCAAACGACCGAAGCACACTGCTCTTGTGCCGAGCACACTGTGTGCTTAGTCCTCCCTTGTTCAACGCGACGAGGCATAATGCCGGCTCGTCGCTGAGCTCGTGGTGGCGCCCGAAACCACATTAAGGCATCCATATAACCTGAAGACGGATCAAGCGGCTCTTTCAGTTGAATCTGCGCGACTGGCGCACCTTGCCAATATAGGCCACGCAGTACACGAACTGGTGGGGGCAGGATGCACCACCAAGGAGGAATGAGAGGTGGGCGAATGTCCGACCTGTACATCACAAGCTCGACCTCTTCTGATTCCACATGCAGTGCACAAAAAAAATTAGCAGCAGCTTTATCAGCTTCATCGCATGTTACGGCAATCAGCAATCTCGATGCCATGGAGGCGCATAACACCTCCAATACCGGAGACTTTGACGATGTGGTCCTCTTTGGCACCGCGCCATGGCACAAAGAGCGAGCTCCACATCATGCCATCGTAGTAGTACCTTGTGCGCGCAATGAAGACCCTGGCGAGTGCTGGCCAGGTCTGCTGAAGTCTGCTGATTTGCAGGAAAGCAGCTTTCCCCCGACATTCTTTGGAAGCACTCCGCCAATGCCAGGAATATGGCACGAGGCCATGAGGAGTTGAATGGCCGTCTCATTGTCTGGGAATTCATCCACAACCTCGCCTTCGCGCGATTGCAAAGCTGCTACTGGTAACATTCACAGACAGCACAAAACTGTAGAATCTTGGGGTCTGGCCCATAATGAATGGCGGACGAAATAGAGCTCGAGTGATCAGAATCCGTAGCCTGCATACTGGCTACAGCCATTACATGCACCTGATCCCAACAAAGTTCTCGGCCTTCCAGCGATGACCTTGTAGGCACCAGGAAATTGATACCTGGGAGCACTGGCTTCTGACACCCTCGGCTGGGGATGCGCCACATCTTTGCCAGGCAAGACGCTGCCGCAGAGCCTCCTCCGCACAGACAGGCATTTTCCAAGGCTGCCTGCGACAGATTTTGTACCTCGTGGCGGTACGCCAGAAAGTCGTGGCTTGAGGTCTCAGCTCGCAGCTGAGTCACTGGGCCAACACGTGTTCGAAGACATCTGGCACTGAGGTCCCAGAAGCCAGCAGCAGGGCAGTCAGTGCTCCAGCACTCCTAGCACTCAGGGAATTCCGGAAGCCGAAGGCTCGTAAGCAGGTCCGGGACATGCGGAAGAGCTTCGAACCACTGAATCCGAGACCGTCCGGGTAGTGGCTCGGATCAGGGGAACTTCCAGGTGCCGGCATCAAGTGTTCCTGGAATGACAAAACGACAGACCCCTCTGCTGCAGGCGTGTCTGCACAGAACTGTCGTAAGCCATCTCTACGGCCAGGCACCTGCAGAAAGGCAGCGACCCCGAACCTGCGCAGGAGGGGACAGTCGGGTTCCGATCGGCAAGCTTCGATTGCCGTGCAAGCACGGATAGAGATGCAGGCCAGAAGCTGATAAACGTAGAGCCAACCAGCAGAGTCGAAGGAGAAGGTGACGCGCTCCGACGGCATGCCAGGCTTTACCGCATCCTTTGCAAAGAGCACAGAAGGGGGCTCCAAGGAGTGCACCTCCCAATCCCGTCTCTTCGACCAGTTCTGAAAAAAACTCTTCTGCAGTTGAAAGGGTCTCGCAGCGGATGGGTCTCGCGGAAGTGGAAGTCCTGCAAAGCACGAAAGACCCCACGAAAGATGTAGAGAGCCGAGCAGAACTTGGTGTCACCAGCGCTCTGCGGTGCTTGCTGGCAGGGTCCGTGTACAGCACCACACCGTTGAGTAGGACCTCAACTCCCGAAGCATCATGACTGGTCGTGGTCTCCTCAAGACCACCATGGAAGCTTGAGGCATGTGGCGAAGACATGCAACATTGCCAGGCCAATGGGCAAGCGCCCGGTCACCGCCATAAACCTGATTAGAGTTTGCAGTCCAGATTCTGCCAAGCCCCGGCTCTCTGAGACTCAGCTTTTGCCGCTGCAGTAGCAGAAGGCTGCACACCACATGCAGTGTCCCAAAAACAAAACTTTGCGCACCGGTTCTCAAGCCCTTCCCAACGAGGTCAAAAATCACAAGAGTGAAGGCGACTGGTGAGAAGGCATGCTGAGAACCGCACACGTTGTGGAGCAAGCACACGACTGACGATGCAATCTGAAGCTCCGCAATCGGTGCCTTCCCATGTGCTAGGGCCAGGAACAAACAAATGCCCAACATGTGATTGAAACCTTCAAACGCAGCCGAAACAATGGGCCCAGATGTGCCGCTTGATCTTACCACTGGGTATCCTGCCTTTCGGAAGATCGGCAGCTTGTGTATCCCGAACAAGGCCATGCTGAATGACATGTACCTGGCACCACTCTGCTTGCACAAGTTTGGCATGACGATGTGACCGCTGCGTTCAACCAAGACGCTGCAACGTCTGGGCGACAGAGGTCACAAGCGCTGGCACCAGCGTCGGCCCGACACAGGCATAGTGGAAGCCGAAGAACCAACCCCACCTATCAGCTGTCTGATTTCTCGGGATCTAAGGATGAAGGCACGGCTCGAAGCTTGATGCAACGTTCATCCAAATTTGATGAAGGCGCATATTCAGCACGCGATAGTACATGTGGAAGAGCGATACATCCGAGAACTTCTTGCGAAGTATCATGAAAAACCTCAGGTGTTAAAAGACTTGCAGAAATGTTCCACCCGACATCAACGAACTAACTGAGTGTTCGCCCACGGCCGGGGAGCGTATCCAGTAGCTCGAGCTGTCTGCAGTGGTACTGCAACCAAATCAGAGGCTCTGCAACATTCTTTGGCCTTCCAGCATGTTTCGGGAAGCAGAACACATCTCCGCCCAGCTGCGACACGACAAGATGCGACATTGGACGCAGGTGCCACTGAGCACACGACAGAGTGTCCAAACGAAAATCAGAACTGGCTGCGTCATATACGATTGCGGCAATTTCGTAGACATTCATTAACACCTGCATGGAATTGTAAACCGCCATGAGTTCGAAAATGACCTTGGATACATTGCAAGTCACGAACACAGCTACTCTCCTGCCAAACATTTACAGTCGTGTCGGGACAACAACATGGTGTTTCCTGCTGTTATGACCAATCCATGCAACACACAGGATGCATCTTGTGAGTTGCATATTAGTTGGCGGCGGCACAGCGCACACGAGCCGAATTTGCAGCACGACGGTCGGCTCAAGTGATTGCTACAAGACTGCTGTAGCTCTTGTTGGAAAAATAACTGCAAAGCCGCATCAGGAGAGAAGGTAATGCTTGCAAACAGTGTGAAACCATCTTGGGCCTGTACGCTGGGAGTAAGGTGTACATTGTTAGGGAAGCTCGCCCACAGCGACAGTTTCAGTTAACCAAAAAAGACCAAACCCCCAACAGTTTCAAGTGAAAGCTCTTCAGAGACCTTGAACCGAACCCTACGAAGAGGGCTTAGTGGGAAACCTGAAACCGTTAAACCCGAATAGACCGCTGGCCACTCATCCCGCTAGATCACAAGCGGTGGGCCACCTTCAGCGAACTCTCCCCTAAAAGAACTGGCGACTGAGCGAACCCGCAAGCCGCAAGCCTCAAAACACGCGACATGCAAAAGATGGGTTGCCGAGCAGGAATTGAGGTGGATTGAAATCAGAAATGGATATGCCGGGCGAGCAAACAAAACACAAACACTTGAAGAGGCTTTGTGTGGCAGGCCCAACACTGGAATCCCAGAGATGAACATTTTGGATTGAACTCGTAAGCCGACCGGTCAAACCAAACCCGCTTGGCAAAGGATTAGATTTGCAGCAAAGCCCAGCATTTCCAGTCCTCATGCAGTTCGTCTTGCGACACTCCCGAATCCCTCGTTGCCGGCTACAGGAGTCAGCGGATCGCATGATTCTCCCGTGCTTTTTGTTCATAACTCCATTTCACACGACAGTGAAGACAACCAAGCTACTGTCTCCAGTAGCATCAATGTTACCGTGCATACTTCGGACTTGCGGCAGCTCGAACTGGCGACCGACGCTCCATCCACCGCACACCAATGAAGACCAGGAAGCAGTATGCGCAGGTCACTAGCACCTGGCCGCTCTCGCATCGATCGGTCTGATGCAACTACTGTAGCACTTCTTAAGCAATCCATCGACTCGTATCTGAGGCTTGCACTGCACTGCCCCACCTCACATGTCGGAGGCTGCGGAAGCGATTGCACGGCCAGAGCAGAGGAGCTGCGATGTTGCATTCCAGGCCACTGGATGTCTGCAAGCTGGCGCGTGCCCAATTCAAAGGGGGCGGCAGGTCCAGCGTGGACCATCTTTCCGAGCTGCGACATCACGGATAGCACATAGGCCATGTACCTGACTTGCTTGAGGCATTTGAGCTGTTCAACAGTAAGCGGCACTTGCACACTTGCATACATTGGTCAACTGTACACCACATCGGCACCTTTGCAATATATGTATACACGGATAAATAATGAAGGGTTTCGGATCGAGTCACGGGCTGCTAGGCCCAGACAGACCCCCACGTGCAAATAAGCACGCCGCGAGCCATCCCACACTCGCCGAGCTGGCACAGGAGAGCCCGTAAGCGAGGCTCTACGGCCCAAGACAGAATCAGAGCCTCGGGAGCTAATGGGAAAGAAGCCACAATGGGGTCGGATGTTGGCCAGGAGCAGGACGACAGCGAGGTGGAAACAATTCTTGGCGACAGGGTGCCTCCTACTCCAACTGGGAGGGACACCATGCAACGTGGGAGGAGCAGCCGTTTCCTTCCTGCTCGAGGGGGCCAAGAGTCGCGCCAGCCCAAGGAAAAGCCACCAACCAAGACAATGGCGGCAGATCTCGTTCGATGGGTACAGAAGCTGGGATGCTCACAGAGGAACGAGAGCGGGCAGACCAAGGATGGGCTATGTTCCAGGATGGCCTCCGGGAGAAATTCCGCAAAGAGAGGGAGAAGTACAAGGCAGATGTTGCGAGACTGGACCAAGAGCTGGAGGAAAGCCAAGCGGCATAGAAGCAGGCCTTCCTGGAGCTGCAAGAAGCCATGTCCACCCCAGCTGTGTTGATCTCCCCACCGCCTCAGAGCGGAGAGGCCGAAGAGTCGGACGAGCTCCTTGGGACCTGCGAAGACAGCGACACGGAGATGACGGAGGCTGTCATAACGTCGTAGAACAGGTCCAAAAGCGGGTGAAGGCGATCATTGGATCCGAAGCAGAGACCCGCACCATCGGACCCCTACCTACCGTCGCCCTCAATGCGGGAGGCAATGCCATCGCCACCGCAAAGAACCAGGTTGCGACACGGCGAACACCGGTAAAAGAAAAAAGGGCGAGAGCCCACGGCGGCGACCCAGCCGGGAACAAACCTCAGCCAAAAGCTCGACGAAGCCAGACAAGCGGCAATCATCGATATCGGGAGGAGGACGAAAGTACCATGGTGGGCTCACTGGGAACTGGAATGCCACCCCACGAGCACGACATAGACTGGGCAAGTCGCTGTCGAGCAGAAGACGAGATGCCGGAAGGGTGAAACATAATTCCTGGCAACGTATGAGTGGGCCTTTTCGGCGGCAATGATGGTTTCAGAGAAGCAGGCCTGGGAGGTTCCACAGGGGTTTTTTTCGATTTGCCCCCGGATCTTTTTCAGGTGACCTGCGCGTTCTGCGGGATCATCAGTTCAACTCAAAGAACGAGCACAACCATGAACGCCGGAGAGCGACTCTTTGCTCTGGGGCTCCACTGGGCGAACGGACGTGGCTGAGTTTGCTGCCTTTCGCAAATCACTCCGTGCAAGCCGAACTACCTATTGCACTCGCTGCACACACAGCCTCGCTCGCAGCACTCGAACACTCCACATTTCTCACTCCTTTGCTTCATGCTTCGGTCTGGGACCAGCTTCGGCAGGCACCAGGGCTCTTATCAAGTGCCTGCAAAATGAGATTGCCGGTGGCGATCTTGTCGACTTGAATTAGCCGGCGATTGCAAGGTCACTGGCCCGAAGTTCTCGGGAGCCTACGCCGGAAAATACTTTGCCGAGGCTCTGCTAAAGCAGCCCTCGCAGATGCGTCGCTCCCGTCCGATGGCCTCTAGCCGGCTGCGAGTCTTTCGCGGGTTGGCCAAGCGACGCTGAGCTCCTCCTCCTCCTTGTTTGTGTTTGCACAAGGGGATGCCCTCCTCCAAAGACTCCAAGTGCAAGTGGGAGGTGTCCGTCGCAATATAGCCCACCGGTTTGGTGGGGGTGACCGGTTTCTTGGTGCTCCTGGCCGCCTCTGTCATCCAAGAGCCAAAGCTCTTGTCCTGTTGCATAACTTTGGCAATCTCAGTTTCCTTCACACGCAGGATCGACTGATTTGCGTCTTGTGCGGTTTCTCCCGCCAGGACGGCACGGGTTGCAACCGCGGCCGACGCAGCTCTATGACGACCCGCCATGCAGTGTAATAAGACGTTGTCTCCATTCAAGACCGTGCGTGCCACCTCCGCGAACACTCGGGGCCAGTCCTCTTCTCTGCACCTCTTATTCGCGACGTTAAACAACACGTTTCTGGTACAGAGGGAGATGCCTTGGCGGCGTTCTGGAGGCACGTCCATGCGAGTCAGGGCCGTGGTCCCGGGCCGCCTCCCTTTCGGTGAAGACCAGACAACCAAAGCTCCCCACAGGGACGGCCGCCGCACTCGTCGACAGGCCACCGATCATAGACTGCCTGGGAGCCCTCCAACATAGGATCCCGCTGAGGCCGCGGCGTCTTCAACTCCTGCGACTTGGGCTTGGACTTAGGCTGGCCCTCTGCTCCCACGGGTGGCCCTTCCCGGAGGCGAGGTCTGGCCTTAGACTTCGGCCCCCGTTTCTCCTCAGGCTCCTCCACACCAAGGCGCGCGCGCGGCTGGGTTCACTCGCTGCGCCTCTCTTGGGCTTTGGGGCCCCTCGCTGCTCGCCTTCGTCATGGCGCTCTCGGGCCTGCCGCTTCCTCGTGGTGCTCGGCAGCTCCTTTGGCGGGGAAGCCGAAAGGACATAGTTGCGACCCTTGCACTCCAAGGCCGGGTGGTGACCTCCACAAAAGGTCAACTTGGTCGCTGCGCACCGGTGGTCCTCAGAGCACTCCTCGGCACACAGGGGGCACCTCCCCAAATTGCGCCCTGTTGGGGTCAACCAAAGTTCTCTTCACCCGACGAGTGGACCGGCATAGCACTCCAGCTTGTCCTGCCAGCCACCCAGGGCCGTGAGCTCGTTGGGGGACAGCTGAACGAGCATACCAACTGAAGGCCCCACTCGCATCCAGCTTTCGGAGGTCAACTCCTCCGGCTTATCAAGCGCCGTGGCCAACGCCACCTAGGCAGCCAGGGTTGACTCCCGAAAAGACAACGGGAAGCCCTTCCCGTCAAAGCACAGGCCACACACTTAGAACGCCTGGACGCCGGCAGCGGCTCGGAGGCCTTGACCCATGGGTCAATCCCATTTCGAGGTGAACGCGGACGGGATGGCGAAGTAGAAGCCCGTGCGTTTCCTCAGCTGCTTGCCTTTGCTGCAAAAGGCACGCACGGTCGACCTCGTGATAGAGAGCACATCGCTCCTGGTAAGGTGCACATAGCGCATGCACGCTGAGGCCTGGATCAACTGGCCCAGCAACGCTATCCAACGTGGGTCTCCCACCTGGCATTGGGCCGCAATGGCATTCTCGAGCTGCACCAGCATAGGAGGTTCCGCCAGCACAGCCTGCCTGTCGTCACGGGGTCGCTCCCCTTTGGCAGTCGGCCCTGCCACTGGAACTCTCCATGCAAGCTCCGCCTGCTTCACGAACCATCGGAGTGGGCCACTGCACTGTGAGGGGCTTTACACCCCTGGTGGATGAATGCTTCCAAATCCAACCGATCCACCACCTCCAATCCATCGCGGGCGCGCCGCCTGGAAGTGTTGCAGTTCTCTGAGGGTCAAGAGTGCCCTTCGCACTGTAGGGGCCTCTGCTGCAGCACACACCTTGCTGACCGACCGGCGGACGTAGGACTCCCATTCCGCCTGCCTCCCGAAGAGAGCTCGCCTGTTCATCTCTGCACCCGCGCGTCAATCCACAAGTCCGTCATCTCATCCAGGACCTCGGTTTGAATACGGCAGCTGCTTTAGGTCGGCTGGCTTGTGTCGCCGGCGGCTTTGGCTCGGCTCGCTTCCGCGCCAGGGGCGGACGCACAGACGGCTTAGCCGCCCTCCTCGTAGCTCATGAAAACATAGGCGAAATCACTGTCGGCTGTCAGGGCAAAGGCCCTGTGCCACGTTGCCACCCGCATCTCCGCCGACCACCCTTCGCCGAAAAGGCCGGAGGAAGAGGAGGCCTGCTCCGCCTCCGCATCCCCAGCCGCTTCCACGGACTGCGCATAAACCCCCGCCATGACTGCTGCTAGCATGGGTCTAAGCGATGAGCCCGCAACATACGCGCCATTCTCTGTCATAGGCTGAGGGGCTGGAGAAAGAGGACAGGAGGAGACAGGACCAGCTCGTGGCCACGAGTTACATCTGTGGGTCTCCCCCCAAAGCCCACAAGGGCCCCACCGACACCGCTCCGGTACCGGGCCGCGGGGTCAACTCCCTGCTCTCTTGAAATCATATCACTCGTCGGCTGCCCCTGGGCCTGCAATCGCGGCAGCAGGTCACCCCACAGTGGTTGCAGATGAGACCAGTCGGCAAACCACACGACTGGCATGCACAATTCAACCTGGTGCCATCGTCGGCGTGCAAAATGCCAAGCCAATACCAAAGGGCTGTCGCTGACCAGCAGGCCCGACGACAGGCGGGCATGCTGCACTTCCAGCCCCCTGCTCCAGTGGACATGCACCCCACCCGGTCGCCTGCCTCATAGAGCTCCCGCAGCCGATGCCGCCAATCCAGGTATGCCGGCGTAGCCAGGGTCTGCCTGAAAGTGTGATAGCCGAAACTCTCAACAAGGTTCGGATCATGATCCATGCTGCGGGCACCACCGCAAACAGGTTCAACTCCTGAGGCTATCGCAAACAAATCTGCCTTTTTGGCTCAACTGCCACGGCTTGAACCAAAAGGCAGGATGAACGATAACAAACGGTTCATGTGCACCCAAGCCTGCCAAACTCGACACATGATATATTTATTTATACTTATATTTATATTTTCTATATGCACATGAGGAGCATGGCCGCCAGCAGCACTGCAATGGCCAAAGGCGTCCCAAGTGTCAGTCCGGTGGCTGCACTTTCAGCAATGAGGTTCACCTCCCATCGTGATTCAAGGTCTTCCCACTGCATGAAAACCCCAGTAACCTGTCGACAGGCTCTGGCCGCCGTCGTGGAGTCGGAGACGGGCTAAGCTTAGCGGGTCGCGGCTAACTGGGAAGCTCCGCTCCGAGCCTGGGAGAGCTGCCGCCTTCTCTGGTCCTCACCACACCGCAGAGCGCAAAGCAAGGCACAGCGGCCAGGAGCGAGCGAGTGAGCGCGGCAGCCCTTTAGTGCGGAAGAGGCGCCACGAATCTTTCCTCGAACATGTGAGCAAACCTTCAGGGATGCCAGGGTTTTCAACCTCTGATCGGCCAGCTACTGCAGCCAAGCTTCATTTCAGGTGGCGCGACCTTCGAGCAATTGCACTGAGCTTAGGGGGCATCGAACAAGACAAAATTGCAGAACATTACCAATGACACAAAATCACAAACAGTCTTAAGCGGGCCTGCAGCGGTGCCGCCTCTTGTGGGATCGGCCATGACTGGTCTTCGCGCTCCATACCTGACAGGTCACTAGAAAATTTGAGCCGCCTAGCATCCCCTTCGAGGTCCGAGGACGGGGGCTAGGCGGCTAGACATGAAATCACTTTGCATCACGTCGCAAGTGCCTGCGCAATCCCGTCACGACGCCCTGGAACCAGGCCGGCCGGGTGCGAACATCCAACGAAGGTGCGACGTGGCACGTGTGTGCAAGCCCTTTGGGTGATCTGCTGGTGTTCTTGCCATTGGTTCTGCGTGTTGCTCTTTGCATCTTGCATGCAGCTGCCGCGAACATCCTCTCTTTGCCGCCGCCGTTTGTCAAGGTACATGATCACTGATCACCGCATGCTATGCTCGCAGCTGCTTTTTTGGAACCGGGGCCGAGGCATCCGGTGGGGGACCCCCACGCTTGGCTGAGAGCAGACTCAGCCTGGGAGCAGGGGACCACTGCCGAGCCGAGCCGAAGTAGAACATCCCTGGGCTGAAGACGAATGTGGCCACTGCACGCTCTTCGCGCAGGCGGATGCAACCCCGCCGAGAGCCACCTTTGACATGAAACTCGAGCATCTCGAAAGTCTTCCCCTTTGGCAAACCGGCCGCTCAGCCCTTCAACGGCCATTTCCCGCACCGCACTCAAACACCGAGGTGTACTGAAAGCTAGGTTCGTTAACGAGCAGACATCGCGTTGACAGATCAGGTAGGCCACACTTCTTGCATGTACACATTGGCCCAGTGCAGGGGAAGCATGAATCAACACAAAGCTTGCGAGGTAGACACAAGAATCTCCGGCTAGCATAGTGCAGTGTGCTTTCTACTTCGCATGCATCCAAGAACACATGTGTCCAATTCGTCTGCAACAAGTGAGGCCGCCCGGTTCTGAGCTGCGAACTGCAAACTTCGTTAACATCGCCGCAAGCACCGGAGTCTGAAAAAGACAGGCCCGGATTGAATCGAGAGCTCAAAGAGGCTTCTCGATGAAGCTTTAGTCTGCGGCGCTCGCACAGCATACCGTGCTCACAAATCGTCTACACCCAAGGATCCTGCACTACCAGGTCCGTTTTCCTCCTCTTCTGGCAACAGGTAATCCTTTTGCAAATCCTAGGTCGGACACGCAAGAGGAAAAAGGGGGAAGTTCTCGGCCCAGGCCTGGGATGCGAAGCGCGGCGCGGCGCAGCGCGGCGTGCGACAGGTCGCAGCAACGGTTCTCCCCCCCGGCTGCGCCTTTCGATCGATGTCAATGGGAATTTGACCCAGCACCTCCTGATTCCCAGGCAGCATCGGTGTGAGACGGATTTAAAAGGCTGACGGCAGAACATGCAAAACGGTGAAAGCTGGCCTTCCACTCCATGCACAGCTTGCAGTCTGCCCGTGTTGCGCACTTGTGGCAGCAGAGCCCTTGCTTGATTTGACAGGGCTCCTTCGGCATTGGTATTTCCTGTCATTCGAGAGCAATTCCACGGCGGCAAGTTAGATGATTTGAAGTGGAGCAGGCGCCTGTCCAGGCAGGCATTTCATTCTGGGCAACAATCCCTTCGGAGCAGGAGGCGGCTCTTGTGTCTCTGCACCTGCTGAGAAAGACATCGTCTGAGAATCCTCACAACTCCTTCGACATGAGGGGAATGGAGCCTTCACCTTGAGCTCCAGCTGCCGACTCGTCGCCATTCCCTCAAAAGCTCGCATCCGGTTGTGAACACAGAAAGAGGTGACATGGCCTTCTTGCGATGGCTCGTCTGAATTGCCTGCGAGGCATCGTGAAGGCTCCCCTTCCCTTGGCTTGCTGCGCCTGCCTTGTTCCTCTTGTCCTGGCTGAACAGGAGGGAGCGGTGGAGGTGGAGGTGGATGGCACAATGGATTGTCGTCGTCATCAGGGCCACAGAAAGGGTTGTCACCTGCGCCCAATGGCTCTCAAACGGACTCAACCTAAGCGGTGTCTCGGAATTTGCAAGCATCATTGCCTGGTAAGCAGGGTGGCAGTGGTGCGGGCTTCGGAGCGAGGTCGCCCTCCTCCGACTCAGTGCCCTTCGGAGCCGCGCCCTCTTCCGGCGTCGCGATGGCGAGGCCCCCAAGAAGGCCGCCCCGCAGAGGCACCACCTTCGGCTCGATGTACTTGAAGCCTTTCCTTGGGCGCAACGCAAGTTCGGAATGTCAGGGTCTTGAAATCCCCATGAACTTCGCTGAGCTTCACCTTGCCAGTGTCGCAGTCCACTTTCCAGTAGGCCTTCTCCTCCTCGTCCTTTCAGCCAGGCAAAGGAATAAGTGGAATAATGGATAACCGGTCTGAAATGTCACCTGGCCAACCTTTCACTCACCAAGAGAATCCAAGAGTCCTCTTCTGAAAAGGACGTGCTTGCAAAGCTGCTTCTGCATCTGGGCAATGCGGCAACCTCCACCTCGAGGGCTTTTGCACGAGCAGTTGGTTTCTTCTTTCTTCTTCTTGCTCAAGTTTGACTGGCCTGCAGCGGGGTTGGCGGATGTAGAAAAGCAAGATGCCGCTTGAGGTTCACCTCGCCACCAGTCTCTACAGGTTCGCACCTGTGATACAACCACGCGGCATGCAAAATACGATTCTCATTATGGCTGCTGAGCCACCGGGTCTACAACTCTCAGGGGCACAACTGCTCGGCTCCGAAAACAGCCTGTGTCAACCTAGGCAGCATCACAGCAGAGCGCAAGCCACGAGCATCGCAACATGCAGAGGAAACAGACAATTGATCCATGCAGCTTCGAAGTATGCATGGCCCTTGCTCGAAGGCAGCAGCTCGAAATCATGCCATTGGCATCTGCCCGGCATTGCAGGCTTCACAGCGCCCGGTTCCTGTCATAATACTAGCCTAGCTTTAATCTTGCGGAGCAAAATCACTGCACGAGAGTGGTTGCTTGTGAACTCGCTACCTGCGACTGCTTCTTGTCTTCATGGAGGATCTCGCAGGGCACCTTTTAGACCCTCCTTGCATTTAGTACGTTCAGAGGCGGGCTTACCAATCACAGGCAAAATGCATTTCAAGATTGCACACAAAGTGCTGAGTGACGGGCCAGAGAATCTTTGAAGGATCTGCGACGCATCGTCGACAGCAGCTGTACTGCCTCGGCAGCATCGGGAATCCAATACCGCGGATGCCTTCGAAGGGCCGCTCACAGCCTGAGCCGCATGCCCAAGCCCATTGAGATGCTTTGTCCTGGCAGACTTACCGGTTTTTTCCTTGCCCTTGCAAAGAGCATGTGCATTTGCGAAGCGGTGGCAGCGGCACGCTTTCGAACAAGGCTGAAAGGAAAGGGCCCGGCCCGACCTTCCCAAGAGGGCCGACCCGACTTAGGATCAGGAAGGTCGCAAGTGTCAACGTGCCTTGCCGACTGCTTGTGAGACTCGCCTTCAGCGAAGATGCTGAAGAGCACTGCACCAGCAAAAGCCACAAACCTCACGCGCTTCGAACCTCTGCAAGTGCCAGAGGCTCGATTCCCACTCTGCTATGCCTGGTCGAAAGTCACGCTTGGCTAGTTTCGTCGTGTTTCGATCTCTGCACTATGTCGAAGTCAGCCTCGGCTGCAGATCGTCCGCCGGAGAGCCATGCTTGCTGCAAAGCACCTCCTGGAAAGTAGCCTCTTCGAAGGCAGGCGCCGGAAGGAGTAATGACTGACCGAAACGGCAATCTGCCTTCCAATCTAAGTCCATCAGTAGTCGAACTCAAGGGTCGCTCACGGTTCACTTCGCGCTGACTGAGCCCATCTTGGCGAATGTGAGTATGTCACGTGCGAGGAGGAATAGGCCACAGTCAGCCAAGCACGCACGTACACAAATGGGCGAGCGTGCATGTGTTAGAACACACTCTACACACACATACATATATGTAGATGCCTGCATACATACATGCATGCATGCTTGGATACATGAGACACAAACACACACACACACACACACGTACGTACGTACGTACATACAGACATACATACATACATACATACATAGATATACATACATACAAATACTACGTACAGACATACATACATGCATAAATACATACATACATACATGCATACATACATACATACGTACGTATGTACGTACGTACGTGCATACATACACACCTACCTACTTTCCTTCCTTCCTACCTACCTACCTAACTACCTACCTACCTACCTACCTACCTACCTACCTACCTACCTACCTACCTACCTACCTACGCACGTGCATATGTATACACACATACATAATTACACACAAGTAGGTGTGTAGGTGTGTGTGTATATATATATATATGTTTGATTCATTTGTTTATCTGTTTGTTTATGCACTTGTTTATATACATATATATATATATACTGATACTTGTTCATACACATGCGAACATGTAACACACACACATGCGTACAAAGAGCAGAGTAGTAATATGCAACGCATATAAAGATGTGCATTACTGGTAAAAACAGAGGCAGGAAGATAACCTGAGCACAAGCCCAATCCGACAGGCAACCCGCGACCCCAAAACCATCACGATTTGGATCCAAATCTCGTCCAGGATCTCGAAGGACTCGTTGCATCTGCTGGCTGCTGGTCGCTTCTCTATGCACCCTATGTAGGGCTCTGAACCACGTGATGAGGCATGTACTGTAACTGTATGAGTCCCCGCTCTTCGGAGAGTGAAACCGCTGTCTGATTTCTGCCGCTGCTTCCTTGGACAGCAGAAGTTCTGCTGAGGATGCAGTTGGACTGTACAGAGGGCCACACGCAGGCCTCACATCACATGACGTTGCCCGTCAGCTTCGCCGCTGGCTCATTGATCAGCAACTGTCGGCAAGGCCGCAAGGGCCAGGGCCCAGTGCATACGACATGCCGGTGCGTGCACTAGCCTGGTTCGTCGAGACGTGCGACTGCGCCATGAAGTAGCGCTCATCCTTTGCCCACCACCTGATTCCATGAAGGAACGTCAGGGTCTGGTGTGCGTTCAAAGATGACTTCGCTCCAACTTGGTGCTGTCGTACTTGGCCGTGTACGACGACTCTCGTCGCAGGCGTTGAGTCTCCTCAAAGTTTTCTCGCACCTTCACTTCTCCATAGACCTCACAAGTCCATTCGTCACGACAGCCACAGACGTTGGTGCTAGCTCATAAAGATGTCTGTAGAGTCATTAGCATGTGATGCTTTTCGAGACATTGCTCCGTTGTGTTGCACACATGCACACGACAGGTCCAAGACCGCTGCTGGATGCTGCACCAGAACTTCCTTCTGCGTCGGTGCCTCCAGGACGCCCCAAGTCGGCTTTCCTCGAGGTGCGGTGCCAGAAATAGCGTCGAGCTCTTAAGCTCTCTCACTCTCGCACCTCGCCTATCGAGCCGTAGACCTTCGTGGCAGCAGGTGATCCTTCCAATGCTGCAGCCTGCGACTACAGACTTGCGGGCTACCCCACTCACAAAGGCCACAAGCCTGGCCTGGTGCTGTGCAAACTCGCGTTGCAGCAAGTCTTCTCTTGCTCTCTGGTCCTGGCCGGACTAGATGCTGCTAGAAGCAGGGAGGGAACAAGAACCAAGGACCAGCACGTCCTCGTTGCCATCCCCGTCGAACCTTCGAACGGAGCCCCAGCCAGGGCACAGCCTGCCAGCACACAGCGGACAGGGCCGTTGCTGGAACTTCCCCAAACAAGGCCTGTAAATGTCTGACAGATAGACGAAGAGGCAGCAACCAATAACGCAAAGCATTGCCTTGTCGAGTCAACCAGAGCAGCTGAAACACAAGCAAGATGGCCTGCTCTGAGCACCACACGACATCTACATAGATCGCGGTGCTCTGCATGCTGCTCCAGTCATCACCCAGCAAACTGCCAAGCAACTTCGAGCGAAACTTCTTGGCCCTTCCAGTGTTCGCTCCAAGCCCGAGTGCGGACCCCAGGCTCCGTGTCCAAACACATGTGCATTGCAGTTCCGTGTTTCCTGCTGCGGGTTAGCGTGACTAACCACAGGCGAGAATTTGAGCCGCTAAAATCGAAAACACTAGTAACACGCTTCGTCTGATGTTCGCATTGTAGTACGTCCCTTGCGAGCAGAGATGTTTTAGCCACTAGGATAAAGTTGTGTTGGTCGGTGCAGTTTTTTCGTGGTGGCTTGCAAATCGAAACTGTCGAAACAAACGGAAAGGATTTCTGGCATCAGTAGAACAGTTGTGCATGGTTTCAAGGTTCACGGTGCTGGATAGTTGCTGGGCTAGCATCGTGCACAGTGCTCTGCGATCTTGCTGTAAATGCCACGCCTTTGGGAAAGGTTGAACCGCAGTGTGAAGACCCCCTTCGTTGGCGGATTCGGAGCAGGGGAGTGATTGAAACACGGGAACACAGGGAAAAAACACTTTTGGGAAATGTCACACCTGGCGGACAGTCAAGCTGGTGCACGCACTGTCTCGCCGGAAATAGACCACATATCGAAACGCTGGTCCACACGAATTCAAGTTGTAAAATGCTTTGTTCAACACCGCCATCACGAGCAAAGTTGTTGCAGGCTTGTTTCGGGTACCCTGCCGCCCTGTTGCGAAGACAGCGGAAGCTGGCCTGGAGAATGGCATGCCGGCAACAGGATCGTCTGCCTGACAAGAGACAAAACAGAGGACACGCTTGTGTCGGAGTATTGCTGACAGTCGCCTGCCTTCTCTAGCCAAGCTCCAGCCTGCTGCCACTACAAGTACGATATCCTTGGTCAGTCAACATGAACTTTCTGACAACTGGCCAACAACCCCCTTCAAAAACCAGTTTGCCATTCAGCAAAGCCTCAAACTAAGTTGCGATGCCACGGCTTCCCGCGACATCACACACAAGCTTGAGCCATGCGAAGCCATCCGACCGCAACATCCATATCCTGACACTGCCTGAAGGCGTCAACCTGCTCAGCTTCGGGTAACAGAAACACGGCTGTCGTGTCCTGAATTTAATCGGGCACGGCTAATCAGCACATGCAGGAGGAGGCCTTATACAAATGCACGGATACGGGTCTAGCCTCTCAACGGAAATGGTGTAGGTTTTCTTCCAGGGTCTAGATATGCTTACAGGGCTCAGGGATCGGGGCCTTCATGGACCAATGCGGACAGTTTGAGGGCACCCAAATCGGCAATCCAAATATGATGAGACATTGGCAGGCAACATCCTGCTTCAGAGGGGTAGCAGCTACCCGTAATCCCAGAAGTTGTCCTGCAAAAAGTGGGCGAACTGCTTCATGCATTTCGGAGTCGCAAAAATATCACATGCATATATTTTTTCGCACGCGCATGGCACAGCTCTTTGTTGCCCGTCAGCACCGACTGCTTTCAAAAGTTACACCTCTATGGATAATAATTACGCTAGAGCGGAGATTATGGATACGAGTTGTTCAGCTTTCGTGGTTTTGGCAATGTGGCTGAACCTTCCGATACAACGGAGTGTTGTCCATTCGCATACGGGAGTAGCGCCATGTGCTTGTTGGATCTGTGGTCTGTGGTAGGTATGGTGAAAAAAGAGTTATTGACGGAGGAGCATCTGAAACGATATAGTCAATGCCTTGCGCCGCCCCGATTTTGCCAGGCACAATGTCGATAGGCATGTGAGCCCATGAATGTGACTTGGTACTCCAATGTGTCAACATGACGACACAGATGCCCTAATAGTTGAAAGAGCCGTTGTGAATAGAGCTGGAAAGGAGCGGGGACACGACACGCCGAAAAAGCGAGGCCGGCAAGATAATCGTTTGAACAGTCCGCGGTGGACTGGTTCAAAACACGGTGGTAGAAAGAAATTGAAGTGGACGGTGTTCGTTTTGTTAATTTGCGCTGGTGAAAGTATAGTATAGTGCGCTGTCCATACCGTAAGTGTGTATCGATAGGACGATAGAACGATGTACCGTAAGCTCCACCGCACCGCAAGCCTTGGTGCATGCTTTGAGAGCACCGCTGGTTGCCTTGTGTTTTCAGGCATTTCCTCGACATTCGGACGAGAAGTTCTTGTTGTCACACTCCTCCTCCCCTGTCGGGTTCCTTTCGTGCTGCAGGAGTCGTTCCATGCTAGCTGCTTCCTGGAGTCTACTCGACCCCATGCTGGAGCAGTACGCTAGAAAGATGCTGATACCCTGCGTGCTCTACTTGTTCTGCGAACTTGTTGAGCTTGTCATAGCCGTAGTGGACTCGGGCTTGGATATTTCTCTGTTTCGCGACTTCTTTTGCTGATGAGCGGAGTGCAATAAATCGGGTGCGCAAGAGCTTAGAAGCAGTGACTGCCTGTGAGGCTCTGTAATTTACGTTTTCTCTCTTAGAAAAGAATGCATCCGAATAAACGCCTAAGTATTTTATCTCAGCCCAGACATGTGAGGTCATGGCCAGCTTCGAAAGGTTGGGTGAGTAATAAATTCTTTGGGCAAAATGTAAGCGGAAATGTTCACACTTGTCCTGGTTGAGGATAAAGCCCCGGGTCCGTCCATGATATCGTACTAAGTGAAATAGGCGGTTAAGTTGTGGTGCAGAACACGAAAGGAAAACTGTATCATGGTGCTGATTCGTGCTGATAGCTCTGCTCTACATCGAAGAATGAATGGCCAAGTAGGTATGGCGAAAGGGTTGGCAGAGCGATTTTTGAGAGGAGTCACGGATTATACAATTATTAACAGTGGGGTTGTTGTATAACGCCATGATAATATGCTTCGTACGGGCGGGAACCTCGGCATGTTCCACATTATTATGGCCGTAAAGGTGAAAAAATCAAATTGCCTTTGACCAGTCAAACGAGGGCGCGAATGGGAGTGCTTTATCTTTCAAAACCGCCCAGTAATTTGCGCATAAGGTGTATCGGTTGCGTGGTGGACCGGTTTTTTGTAAAGCTGCACTGCTGTCCCGGAGTCTGGGGTCAATTGTGTCTCATGGCGGGATCACAGAAGCGAATATTCTGTAAGAGACATTTGTAAGCGATATAGGTCGGTAGTTGGAAAGACACCGCGTGTTTTTTTTTGTGGTTCGTGACCAACATGACAACCTCAAAGAAAAGCCGGGAGTGACCAACATGACAACCTCAGAGAAAAGCCAGGAATGTGGGATTGTTCAAGAACGGGCTTCACTACGGGCTCCTAACTCACAGCACCCCGCAACACTTATCCTTGTGCCTGCACGGGTGGTCGCTGTCTTTGAGCCTTGGTGTTACAAAAACACTCAGCTCGTTCCTGTAATTTTTTTGGGCGGCCCCATGCCAAGCTCTCGCATGTCCCTGGACTCATTGTGGGTAGGAAAAGAAAGCGGGACCAGACCCCCCTAGCAGCCTGTGAAGTTGCAAGAAGGCGTAAGAAAAAACAGGGGAGGGAGTGGCTGTGGGCCTGTGGGGTAAAGTTGAGCCCACGCCAATTCGGCGCATGGCTCAACCCAGTGGAGTCTTTTACAACCCGGGGGGTTCCTCACAGGCGAGCGCCTCCAACAGGTGACTCAAGCCAAATACCCAAAAGTTTTATTAAGTTGAGTTGAGTTCTGACTCCCTTGTCTTAGCAGGAAACACGTCAAGACCCTCATGACTTTTGGAGATACCCAGGACTGGCATGGTTTGGAAACTCCGGATCTGCAACGCAGTCTCTGTGTCCATGATCATTTGCGGAATGGTTCACCAACGGACCTCCACAGGCTGGACGCCTTTCACGCACAGTCACTTCGCAAAATCCTGCAGATCAAAGCTACTAAAACACCAAAGTCCTCATAGACAACCCCCACGCACAGAAACCATTTGCAACGAGGGAGTTATTGCAGCACTGGCCGACCAACCCTCTCATCCACAGGGCACAGTTGCAGTTGTTCAACCACGTTTTGAAAGCAAGTAGATGCCGTTGACTGCGGCCGGTAAACGAAGTAGCTCGCACTTCTCGTACTTCAGGGTGACAGCAGAACCGTTTCTTGCTGAAAGTGAAGCTACGATCGATGCAAGAGACAAGTGGCGTTGGATGAAGCAGCACATCCATGTGACTACAAGCTCCGTACGGTGACCTTGAATTTCAAACGGGCAGGATGGGAAACACAAAAGTTTCGAAAAAGGCGGAAAAGGGCCGCGACGTGAGGTGGATTGTGTGGAGCATACCCCGCAGGGGCGGGTTGGGGGTTGGGGTTGAACCCAGGTTGTAACCCCAGGGGCCGGGTCCAA
>CAJNJA010036230.1:2089-27108 GCA_905231915.1 Symbiodinium necroappetens
TTGATAAGCATCTAAAAATTTGATAAGAGGGTTTAGGGTTTAGACGGTAGCCATCAAACAAAATTTGATAGGCATCAAGAAAAATGCATGGAGGGTTTAGGAATTTTTAAGGTGTTTATCAAATTTTTTAGATGCTTATCATTTTTTAGATGCTTATCATCTTTTGATGCCTGTGCCAAGGTTGATTTCGGTTCCAGTGTCGGACAGAGACCTGAGTTTGTTGAGTTCTGAGACATGTTGAGACCATTTGGGTTTAACACTGGTGTGTTCCGTGATCAAGCAGAGTTCAGTACCATCGGGCCGGCAAGGCGAGACCCTGGCGGCAATAACATTCAGCAGCTTTGGGGGGGCTTTAAGTTCTTTGGAGCTCCAGTCGCCATGCGGCTGTTGTCGGTGTGGCCCTGGAGGCCTGCTGCGCAGGAGATGGGTTCGTCCATTCTGTCGTGCGCAGGAAGAAGCAACGTGCCATATCATCGGAAAACAACCGTGAACGCTTCATGAACCTATGTCGTTGCGTAAAGCGTAAGTGCGAGATAAGACGGTATTAGGCTTGCCTGTCAAGCGGTAGTGCAAACCCTTCTTGTCCCATGCAGCAAACTTGCCAATTAATGGCATGCTGCTAAACATTTTCCGACAATTTCCCGAAGTGGGTACTTGTGTGATTGATCACACAGCCAAGATCACAAGCCGAATCATCTGGAGTGATGCTCTCACATGTCCCTTCCATAGATTTGGCCTCACCAACTAGTGCGCAAAAGGTGTTTGACGGCACACTTCCACTTCTGACTCGCATGCTCATACATAGGATCTCTTCGATATTCGGCAAGCAAGTGGCAACAAAAAGAGCAATAAAGAGGAGTCGCCAGCGGCGCCGGCCCTGCGGCGCAACGCCTCAGAGCCGCTTTCTGGCGTCGGCAGGCGCTAACCCGCTATATCGTGTTCTTGGCAGAAGGCTGGGGAAGGTGGGGGTGGCAAGAGCAGAAGAGGCGAAGCATGTGTGCTTCTCAGCCGAGGCAGCTGTCGTCGTGTAAGCTTAAGGAGTGATCGACGTTGTGGAAGTTCACAATGCATCCTTGGTAACACGCAGAGTGCTTTGGATTGGATCACAGGCTCGATAACACTTTCATTGCCCCAGGCATCTCAAGGATAGTTCGATGCAAATGGCTGAAGTGTACTTGCGAGAAGGAGTGATCGGAGTGCGCTTCTTCTTCAACACTCTCGGACATGTTCGAAGCCAGTGATCAATTCACCGTGTGTTTCTGGTAAGATCACGTTTATCTGATTCGCTTGAGCATTTTACCTAACACCATGCAGGAAGAGTATCACGGGCATTGCAGGTTTCGAGGAGGTCCAAGCAGGAACGTTCTTCAATCTAGCACAAGGTTAACTCAGGGAGCACCAAGAAATTTGACCGTAAGCTTGACTCGCGCGTGGCTCAGAAGCGACTATCAGTGACAAATGCGATGTCCATCTTGTGTCGCGCCGCATTTTTCAAGCGAGTTTCGGCCGGCCCGGTTCTGATTACTTTGCCAGTCTTGAAACTGTGATGAAAGACTGCAATGTGTTTACCAAGATTTCTAGCTCAGAATCGCTCAGTTTGTTTTCTCGGCGTCTGGCAGAAGACACGACATTCTTGGCAAGGAGTGTACCAACGCTCAGCATGTTTGCTGCAGCTGACCCCAGCATGCATAAGTTTACGCAGTGAGGCAAGTCGTGACACCTGGTGAAGAGTAGCCCATGCATGCAACCATGTGAGTTGCGAGGATTTGCGAGGCAACTCTTTACATACCTTGACGCCGATGCTCCCTGCACCGACAGGATGCCTCATCCTGGGCTTGCCGATTCTCATGCCCTGGGATCTCACCCGAGCTTCCTTCAGGTTGGGCCGCTGGCCACACCAATGACGAGCACCTGACAGGAATACTGCAGCTGATGGCCGGGCCACTGCCAATGGTGCAATGTCAAGGAGGCATGTGCCAAACCATGCGGAGGTCCCGCCAGACAAAAGGAGCGATTGGACAACAGTTTTCGCTATGCTGCCTGCTTTGAAGCCATGTTCAACAACCGGGGTCGATTTTTCCAGTCGAATGGCAGCAGTGTTTGAGAAAATAGGTCCATCACACAGGCACAGACAGTTGTTTCAGTGCAGGCTGCGAAAGCAACCGCTGATTCATGCTGAGAGTTTGGAGCGTGGAACTGTTTCAATTCAATTGACGAGTGGGTCGAAGATCAATATAACTTCCGTGCAGTCCTGTCAGCTGCCCCATCTCAATTCCGTGATTCTGAAGGAGGTGGTCCTTGCCTGAATGCAATGGTGCAGAGCAGTTGCCATTGCCCATGGTTAGCACGATGCGGTGCCCATTGGGAGGAAAGCGTTTCTTCTTCGTTCCGTTATAATTCTGTCCAGCTTGACCCTGTGTGCCTCGCTGCTTCTCTATGCGAACTGGCAGCTCACTGAACGTGGATCTTTGGTCATCACCGCAGGAACTGGCAAACGACAAGGCAGAGATGGATACTGTTCAATGTGACATCGCAAGTCTATCACACAGCCCCTGCTGAGAAATGTCCAGACACGAAACGATGGCTGACACAGGTCAAAGCAAATCCCTCAGGAACGATTTGTTACAAGCCGCTATCTGCAGCTTCAGTTCGCGCACGCCTTACCGATCGTCGCCCCAACTGCACGGAATCGCCACTGCGAATTTAATTTGAGTGATCCGTTCGCTTGAACGCTTGAACGGATTGGAAGAGATCAGCGGCCTTCTGCATGATGCCAGTACTCCTTGGAAAGACCGTCCATTCCAAGGGACGTGTCGTGGCAGATTGAGCTGCACCGAAGACTGCGGTCTTCAGTCACGCTGCTTTTGGCCGTCCCCCTGCCGAGCGAGAGCTGCAGTGGTACATCAGTGAATGCGGACTTTCGGATCTGCCTGCGACCGCGAAAGAGGCTGAGCAGCTCAGTCCCAACTGTTCTCACAGGTGCGCGGTGGGGAAGTGCGTGGTCTTGACCTGCTGGTACGCCAGCCAATATGCTCTGACACTGGAACCGTTGCAGGTATCACATGGTCATCAGTCGCCACTGGGCTTGCTGGGCCGTTCGAAGCGGTCCTTTCGGGGGCTTGCTCGACCGACCTATGCGACGTGGAGGGGGAGTGCCCACGCTGAGTACACCGCTTTCCTGAGCCTGGCCTCAGCTGCTTCTAGAGAGACAGGATTCCAAAGAGCAGTCCCAACGGAAACAATACAGACGGCTCGATCAAGATCAGTTGAGAGTGCTCTCCGACATCTGCAAATGAACTAGCTTCAACTTCTCTCGGCTTGTCGCCACTGTCCTGAGTACGTTGATGGCACGATTGGCCAAGTCTTAAAGACTTGAAATCGTGCGAGCCTCATGACAGTCTTTTCCGGGCGCCTCCGGAAGAATGCAGATATCTTGCTGGCTGTAACATGTCAGGACTTGTGTCTTTGCGGGAAGGCAGCTAGCGGCAGCTAGCGGCTAGCGAATGAGACTTGCCAGCGAGGCGCATGCTCGAGGATCTGGACGAGTCGAGCGATTCGGAGCTCAGCACCTCCAGCAGCGGGACAGCAAGCCCACCAAGCAGCTTTAAAGTAGGATCGAGTAGCCTGGGTCATTGGCGCTTCAATCGTAGGAATGCCTCTAGACGGAGACTCTTCAAGCATGGTTGAGGGCTACGGTGAGGGGGCGTTTTTTGATGCATTGCGAAGGAGCCGAAGGTACCTGTGGCAGCGGTCCGACTCAGGCCAGGCCAGGTGTCCCCTTAGTGCAAAGGAGTATGGCTGAACTGTGGTCAACATGTCAACATTCAGACATCATGCAAGGGTGTAGTGTAGGGTCTGTTGCGGACGAGTTAGTCGGTTCACCGAAGCAGCAGGGCGGACACGGTCAAACAGCCCCGTCAAACAGCCCCTGCACAAGATTCCCAAAACCCCGAAAATCTTGCAGGGAGCTCCCGAACGCCATCAGTTGACTCCACCTCTCATGGGCGGGGACCTCAGTCGGTGAGGAGGAGCTAATGAAGGCGTGTATGGTTCGCAATGGAATAGGGCCGGGTCAGGAGATCTGTATTGTTGAGATCGTTCTGTTCTTCAGCCCAAGCTAAGCGCCCGAATGCACAACTCAGGCTCCATGAAGCAACTTCGTCGAGCCAGAAGTTCAAGGCGAAAGTAATCTTGTTTGGAGTCCTGAGCGCCAAGACGCGAGAACACAGCGCTAAAGATTTGCATTCCGATGAAGGTGACCATCCACACTAATGGCTCCGTGAAGCCTGTCTTAAACTGCCATCATGACTTGCGCTGCTGAAAGTTTGGGAATTCCATAATGCGAACAGCCAGAGCGAACAGAGGAACCCGCGTGTATGCCCGCGCAGAGCAAAGAGTGCAAGAGCTCTAGGGTGGTGCAGGGAATGCTTCAGAATTTCAGGCCGTGCTAGGTGAACTCAGTGTTTCTGGCTGTGTGGACGAACAACAGCATTCTTATACAGGACATGCAACGAGTGAACAGGCAAAGATCCGTTGCAACGTTCCTTTCAAAGCTTCGAAATCTTCGCGAAAGCTGGCAGCCTCGATGTGAACCGATCGGGTTGTGCGGACTGGGCTTTATGCGATCACCATGTTGAGTCTTATTTCAGAGGCATGTCAGCTCATGTGAGCTCTCCTGCCTGTCATGTCGCAGCACCTGCAGTTGCACCCTTGGGCCACATGAGCTTTCGTTGCTCCCGCATCACAACTTGGGAAGGCACTCGGAGAGGTCGAATCAATCCAGCATTTGACGGGCTTTTCGTTCGATGTTTTCTTGGGGCTTGCTGCTTATGTCTTCTCAACCTGTGTTAGCGTTGGTTTTTGGGGTGGCTGTTGTCTTCCGGTATGCTGTTTTTCTGCTTAATGTTGTCCAACTGTGTATGTGTAGGGGTTCATACTCTGTTGCTGGGGCTGTGACGTCTATGGCCGTCCTGCTTGTCGAGGCAGACACATTCACACAAATGCAGGCATGCTCGGCAACGCATGGTGCTTCGTGAGAGCGGTGATGGCGGTCTGGCATGTGGTCCTTGGTCCAAGCTTCTTCAGGGCACACTGCGCTTCCTAGAATTGAAACAGTGGCAGCCGATATCCTTGTCTAGGAAAGTCCTTCAGAACTTCAGACGCCATGTTGGTGCGAGGCTGTTACCGTTGAATCAGATGTTCGCAAGGTCAGAGTCCTGCCAGCAAGGGTTGCCCTTCCGCGTTGCCCAGCTCCAGCATTGATCCTGAAACCCCCTAAGGCCAAAGCCCCTGAGAGGCACGGCCACCACCTGGCCCTCCCTCGGCCGCCCCCGGCCGGCGCCAGCCTGGGCCTCGCGCGTCGATGTGGTCTGGTGGAAGATCCGAACGGCACTCAAGAGTACTGGTACATTGTGCCGGGAATGTTGTTAACAATTAGTTTTTGGAACCGTCTTGACAATCTTGGTCATCTTGCAATCTTGGTCAATCTTGGTCCAAAAGCAAGATTGCCAGCAATCTTGCAATCTTGATCATGTTGCCCCACCTGCTCGCCGACGAGTTTACCTCTTCAGACCAAGATTGACGAAGCTTGCCCCCTCCTCCGCCCCGCCCCCGCAAGTGGGGCAAAAAATTGGGCTCTGAAAATGGCAAAATGGTGATTCCCGTGTGTCCCCACCCCTCTCCCCCGCGACACGGGGAACCACCATTTTGGAGGATTTGGGCTCTGAAAATGGCAGAATGGTGATTCCCGTGTGTCCCCACCCCTCTCCCCCGCGACACGGGGAATCACCATTTTGGAGGATTTGGGCTCTGAAAATGGCAAAATGGTGATTCCCGTGCGTCCCCATCCCTCTCCCCCGCAACACGGGGAATCACCATTTTGGAGGATTTGGTCTCTGAAAATGGCAAAATGGTGATTCCCATGCCCTTCTCCCCTGCGACACGCGGGAGGAATCACAATTTTCGAGATTTTAGGCTCTGAAAATGGCAAAATGGTGATTCGTCCACCACCCCCTGCGGGGGAATCACCATTTTGGAGGATTTGGGCTTTGAAACTGGCAAAATGGTGATTCCCGTGCGTCCCCGCCCCTCTCTCCCGCGACACGCGGGGGAATCACCATTTTGGAGGATTTGGGCTCTTGAAAATGGCAGAATGGTGACTCCCACGCGTGCCTTTGGAGGATTTAGGCTCTGGAAATGGCAAAATGGTGATTCCCGTGCGTCCCCGCCCCTCTCCACCGCCACATGTCGGGGAATCACAATTCCGGAGGATTTAGGATTCGAAAATGGCAAAATGGTGATTTCCCTCTCCCCCCCGCAACACGCAGGGGAATCACCAAAGGTGATTTCCACGCGTCCCCGCCCTTCTCCCCTGCCATTCGCGGGGGAATCACCGTTTTGGAGGATTTAGGCAAATTTAGGCTCTGAAAATGGCATTGAAAATGGCAAAATGGGAACGTGCGGGAATCACCGTGATTTTGCCATTTCCAGAGCCTAAATCATCCAAAATCCCCTGCGTGTGGCGGTGGCGAGGAGGGGGGTGGTGCCACGCGCGGGAATCACCCGTTTGCAACTTTCAGAGCCTTTATATACTATATAACCCTCCAAAATCGTGATTCCCGCGCGACGCGCGGGGACAGGGTGGGACGCACGGGAATCACCATCTGCTTTTTTAGAGCCTACATCCTCCAAGGTGGTGATTCCCTGCGTGTCGCAGGGGAGGGGAGTGGGGACGCGTGGGAATCACCATTTTAGAGGTTTCAAAGCTTAAATCCTCCAAAATGGTGATTTCCCCGCGTGTGGCGGTGGAGGGGGGGGGGGGGGGGGGGGTGCGCGCTGGAATCACTCAGTATTTTGCCTTTTTCAGAGGCTATATAAATCCTCCAAAATGGTGATTCGCCCGCGTCGGTGAGAGGCAGGGGGTGTCACGGGCGGGAATCAGCATTTTGGCCAATAAATCCCCCAACATGGTGATTCTCCCGCGTGTGGCGAGGGGGCGGGGGCACACGCGGGGGAATCACTATTTTGTCATGTGCTGATGCTGGTATGTGCTGGTGCTGCTGCTGCCGCTGCCTGAACGTGGTGAGGCTTTCATGCCTCATCGTGGTCAGGTTTTCATGCCTTGTCGTGGTGCTGACATGTGCTGATGCTGATGATATGTCCAGCTTTGTTGCTGCTTCTGCTGCTGATGTCTTGTCGTGGTGAGGTTTTCATGCCTTGTCGTGGTGAGGTTTTGATGCCTTGTCGTGGTGAGAATTTCAATACGCTGTCATGGTGAAGTTGTTTTTCTGTCGTGGTGCCAATATTTCTTGTTATGGTGCGGAGTCTTTGTTTCTGTCGTGGTAGCAACGCGCTCTCAAGTGCCTTATACCCGTCAAGAAGGAGCATGAATACCTTGGCATGAATACCTTGGCTCGGCGGTCTCGTAGCACAACCATCGTGAAGCCATCCTTCTTCATCGCCTTCATTCAGAGTGGCCAGCAATACAGCGAAGTCTTCACGGGCAGACATGGCCTTGGCGCATTGTGGTGCCAAGCTGGAAGCCAGAGCGCTACTGCCCCGGATGTTGCGACCCAGCCCGACGTGCTGACTCATGTCTGCAGACGAGCAGCAGCTTCAGCGCTTGCTGCAAACCAGGAGCCCACACAGCCACCGTGTTCCAAATGAGGACGAGTCGTGGCCTTGTCAACAGTGTGAGCACATTGCTCCCACCAGGCATGCGCTCCACATCCACTCTGGCTTGCATCATCCAAATGCAATATATTGGCGAGGCCACTACCTTCGATCCATTGCAGCGTCCTGCGCTGGCGACTGTGGGGGCATGCGATCGGCTAGGTGTGGTTCAAGCTTCACGCAACAACCACATGCTGAGGTGGAGATGAAGCCGGCACCGGCTGAACAGACGGCCCCTCCTACGGCGGCCGAAGCTATGCCACAAAACACTCCGCTTGTGCTCCGCCCGGTCTTTCAAACTGCTTGGAAGTCATTGGGCGGCACGTGCCGCCTTACGTCGCGATCTCACTCAGCACTGTGCTTTGTGTCAGATGTCGATTGCAGACATCAAGCATATTAAGAAGCACCTCCGCCGTCTGCGCACACAAGTCGTTGATGACCTGCATGAGCTGGTCATTACCAGATGGCTCCCATTTACGAGCCACCTTGTTTCAAATAGCTTGCACCAGAGGTGTGGCTACAAGATCTGGGTTCCAGGCCGGCATGTCACAATGCCCTGTCTTGTACCAATTATGCTTGGCTGCAGCTCGCTGTGAAAAGCAAACTCAGCCCTCGGCGCCAGCAGGACCCGTCCAAACGAAGTTGACAGTGGAGACCGACTCAGCAACCCAGCGGTGGACATCTTCCGTCACTGAGTGGTGGCCCAACAGGCGAAGTTTCCGCCCAACAAGGAGGACAAACCGAACAATCAACAACGACAGGAGCCGCAGGCGCGCCACAGGTGAGCTCCTGGTCTGGGGTGTGCACGGTGGGGAGTGGGAGAGCGATGCACTTATTTAGGGGCACGGCTTGAGGGATACTAAACTGACTGGTCCTCGAGAACAAGTCTCCTCTGCCAAATTTCCTCATCGGCTTGGACCACCTTAGGAATTAGAAAGATCCAAGAACTCGGCCGCATGATGCTTTTGCCACGCTCTCGGCCAGCCCATCATGAGGGCTCGCAACCCCGCACCTGTCAGCCGGGCTATGGTGGGATGCTAGGGGGCCTTGACCTGTGTGAAGTCGGCAGCAAGCCACAACATATAAAGCAAGGACTTGATGTAACACGCATTCCCGTCGTTGCAGAGGCTGAATGTGGTGGAACCGGTTTGAGGCAGCACCGTGACTCTCATCCACCTTTAACGCCGATAGGCCAGGCTCGTCACCTGTTGCGCTTGAGCATTGCCGTCTTCATGGACATCCCCACCAGTTGGAGATCTGAGAGCCCGATGAGTTGCACGAACTTCTCGTGGACTTCGTGTTTTGCTCCTCGCAGGCTCACCGATAAGAAGAAGGTGGCCGTGGTGGCATTCTCCTCCTCCCAGGTTTGAAGCCTCGCTGTAGAATGAAATTTCTGGACAACATCTCCGGTTAAGTGGACGAGCAGGAAGTCGACTTTCGTGAAGAGCTGCGCCCGGGTCATGACTCCCGCCTCCGGATGCTGTACCAGCTTTTTGGCCCAGTGGCTCCATTTCTGCCGAGTCCAGCTGTGATCTGCATAGACCCATCCGGCTGCATTGAGCTTGCGAGGCCCTCCTGCTCCTCCATCATGTTGGTGACCCTCTCCCTGAGCTGTTTCGTGAGGCACGCCAACACGAGGGTCGTGACCGGCGTGTCAGCGACTTGTCCATGTGGAGTTCGTTGAGCATGTCCTCCTGTCGCAGCACCATTTTCGCCAACATTTGCAGAAGTTCGCTGGGCGTGTCGGGCTGCACCGAAGAAGGAGTGATCAAGCGCTGGCACATGCAGGATGCAAAGTGAGCTCTGGCAGCCTGGCCGTCATGGTTGTGTGTACCACTCCCAAGATTCAAGGATCAGAATTTTAAGGGCATGCCGGTCAAGACGCACCAGCCATGATTGATGCCAGGACTTCTTTATGTGCCATGTTTTCAGGATGCAACCTCGACTGAGGTGGAGTGGCACTCTTGTTTTGCCCATTTGATTATCAGGCATCATGAGATGAGCATCCAGTCAGGTCATTACACCGCGCTGGTGATGGGTAGCCAGGAATATATGATCAGCATCGGATGATCCACAATTTGCCAGTCCCGAGGAAGCAGACATCACATCAACTTCCATGTATGTATGTGTTGCTGTGCCGAACCCCACATCTCCCTAGCCGTAGTTCTCTCGCAGGTGTTGCCGTAGCCTGCCCCCAGCATGGGGTCGCCAGCTCCAGTCATGGAGATACCGCATATACACCGAGCGAGAAGTACTCTGATCAGGAACGCAGGCTCTCAAGTCAGCTCTATTTTTCTCGAAGTCTGGATTCGGAAGTTGGCTCTCGACATGGACATTCTGAAGCATGGATTGTCTCGACGGCCGTATGCAATGCATCCTGCTTCGGCTCCCAGAGGAACTGACGGCGATGGGAAGGGAAGGAACAAGGTTACACCGAGAAGGCTCCCCATTGCGTTGGAAACCCACGATGAGTAGCGGGTCAACTTTTTTTGATTACTTTTTTCTTTATTCATCATCGGTTCAATTTTCAATCCGATGAGCTTTTAACAGGATGTTGACCACACTCAAGAGAGTGCGTGTTTATATGGGAATTCGTGCTGGTCATGGTGCTCAGAGCATCTTGTAACAGCACCCACCCGCTAACTAGCTCGGACAGACGAGCTGCGACCTAAGAAGAAGAAGATGGATGATGATGATGATGATGCTGATGCGATGATGGCGATGGTGATGGTGACGGTATTGCGATGCCGCTGATGACGTTGGTGGTGATGATGGTATCGATGGGAATGCGACAGCGGTGAGGATGTTGATATCAACATGATATTCTGCCGTTCTTCTTGTTGTTGACGGCGTTCGGCGATGGTGATGGTAAGGATGGTGGCGGTGATGATGATAGTAAGAGGCGCAATCCATTTTCCTTGAAGCCGACGCCCCTGTCATCCCGATTGTGTGTTGGTGCACGCAGCTCCGTCTGGACTACAGAGGCTCTACGATCTCCCAAAGCCCAAGGGCAAGGGGTCTGGCAAGGCCAGATGTCACAGTCACAAGTTCCGTGGCGTGTGCCCGGAAAAATTGCGGCTACGGCTTTGTGTTGAGGTTTCTTAGAAGCGAGGGTGCGGACTGTGCCTTGCGCACAACATTGTTGAACCGGTGGGTTGAATTGCATGTATCCCGTGCAAGCATTAATCGGGGACCGGGTCAGAATAAGACTGTCAAGCCAGAGCGTTTTTGGACAATAGGTTGTGTAGGTTGCACAACGGAGATTCGTGCTTGGACATTTGGGAGCTATTCATGGCTGAGTTTCAGCAATCGACCGTTGGGAAGACGTTTTGTGTCAAAATGCATGACTCCACACTGCAGTTTGCAGCTAATAAACTTTGCTTGCCACCGCGTCGAGGCCCGGTGTGGTTTCCCCAATCTGTATCTTATTCACCAAAAACTGTTGCCAAAAACGGTGTACTCAAAGTTAGACATGCCATTCATGCCGTGCCTTGTGCCGCCAGGGTGCGCCTCCTCCCCCGCCGCCGAAAGGTGCTGGCAAGGCCTGGCACTGATTGCATGCCTTGTCGGACAAGTTCATGTATCTTGTCAGTTCATAAGAGCCCTACTGCAGCAGCACATTCTTTGTGTTCGCCAAGTATTGTGTTCTCATGTTTGACAATCCCGGTCTCATGGCGATTTTCGTTGCAAAATTCCCTGAGTATGTTCTGCTGATTTTCTTGAAGCTTTTGCCTTGTAGTTTGTGCAGTGCCACGTCACGTAACATGTTTTTTGTAATTGCGTCTGTGGGCAGCATTTTGTCATGCCGTGATCTGTGTTGTGTCATCTCTGGGCCGGCTGTTTGTTGAGTTGTGTTTTTGTGCTGCTACGCCGCGTTGTGCACTTTCGAATCGTTTGTGGTGTATTGTCCTTGCAACCGGTTGAGGGGATCACACGCAGCTACCTGTGCGGCCTTTCACGGTTGCCAAGCCTTCCTTTCGTCAGGGCTGTGGGCAGATTCTGTGCAAGCTCAGTTTAGCAAGGCTCCAGCTGAGGCACCAGTTGCAATCGTTATAAAATGTGCCCATATGTAGTTTGCCATGTAGTTGCCGTGGCTTGGCCCGTTTGTGGTTTGCATGTGCTATGCAGGCTGGTCGTGCTGGCGTTCCAGCTTTGCCGATAGGCTTGTCACTGCTTGAGAGAAATTTCGAATCCAGTCTTGAAGCCGGGCAAGTGTACTTCCGGAGCGAATGGCCAAATCCAGCTACGTGGCTTTGGCATAGCGCCACATCCAGGCAGTCAAGTCCAGCATCATTTGCTTACCCTCTTAGATCTCAGCCCTACACACCGCGGGATCCCACAGGTCGTCGGCTTTCGCTGAAGCCGCCTGGAGCTCAAGCTGCGCTTTCGCAAGAGGGTTGCCCAGCCAGACAGGGACATTATCATGAGAGGAGCGAAATTTGAGAGCTGTTGTGCCAGCGCCGGGTGGACTTGTTTTCACATGTCGGAAGGCCCAGCCACCGAAGCCAAAAATCCGGATCCCAGGAGCTCTGGAGAGGCCGAGGCCTTCTGCCGCGTGAGCACAGCCAGGGGTGAGGACGGCAAGGGCGGACCTCTTCCTTGTGGCGCAGTCTCTCCTTTGTCCCTGCATCGCAGTGCTGAAGCTCCGGGCAGCTCACGAGGTTATGAGTGCCATGGCATGGGCAGCTTAGTACCTTATCAGAGCATCTGCGTCCAGCAGGAAGGTGGGCGCCAAAGGGCCTTGGCGAGTGCCAGGCCAGGAGAGCCCTGTGACGCCCTAAACCCGAAGCGGATCCTTTTTGTTCACTGCAGGCGGCGGCTAGCAGCGGAGGCTCCAGTGGCCGGGAACCCGGCCTTTGACATGCAATTCAACATCCTGTCGAAACGGGCATAAAGTCCTGAACGCGATGATCCAGGTTTAGCAATCAGGGGTCTACGTTAGGGTGGGTGTTGTCTGTATCGATTGCAAGACCTTTTCCTGCCCCCCAAACTTGAACGCACTCTGCACAAATGCGAAGAGAACCGCGTGTAGCCGAACAGCCTTTGATGTGCTACGCAGAGTGCAGAAACGAACAACATGCCTTTAGCCCACTAAACATTTAGCAAGGCAAAACTAAGGCAGATAAAAGCGACCCCCGCAAAAGATAAACACAAGGTCAGGTCCGGGCTACCTTTCTCCCTATTCTAGCCTTGTTTTGCACTCCTTTCACTTTCATCTTACCTTTCCGGAAAGTAGCCTCTACGCTTCTGCTTGGCAAACCGAGGTCGGCAAACTCCAAAACACCACCGATTGCACTTGGCCTTTTGGCATCGCTTGTTCTTTCACCTTCATCGATGTGTCACCCCAGGATAAACAATGCGAGTTGGAAGCCCCTAAGCACCTGAAGCCGTGTCTGAGAGATCCAGGAGCTTCAGCTGGATTTGATGGAACTTCATGGCGCCTTCGCGGCCAGGCCGCCCAAGGCAAGGCGAGGGTTCCCCGCGAGGCGGCAAAGCCAAAGAATCACGGCTGTGCCGTGCAGTATGAGCGTGCATGAGGTGGGGAAGGCTCAATTTCAGAACAGTTGCTGGCGCAAGTTGCAGAATACGCTGTGAGGCGGCCAAGCCGAAGAAGAACAAAGAAAGGCAGAAGGAGCTTCTGCAACATGCTTAGCCGGGACAGGCTCTTCCGAGCTGTGTCGACAGCAGTCTTCCAGGTCAGACTGTTTAGCCGAAACACATGAAGTGCATGCCAATTTGCGCTCACTTTCCCAGCGCCCCAGCTTTCTGTCGATTTTTGGCTTCCCCGATTGCCGATTGCCCCCAAGTGCTACAAGATGATCGTCATACGAGCCCAGAGCCTACATAGGTTAGAGGCGCCAGCATGGCGAACAGCACGGCCTACCTGGCTTTCTTCGTTACTCTCAACCGGTGGACTTGCCTGGTAGTCATTTCGGAGGATCTATGATCTGCTTATCTTGCAATGACCTAGGCCTCGCGGTGTTGCTCAAAACATTGCGCGGACCCTATTTGCCGGAAAATGTGCCAGGCTGAGGCAAACCGTGTTGTTCTTGACGTCATTTGGTTTCGCCATGCTGTCTCATCTCCCAAGATACAGTGGGAATTTGTTTGTGGAGCTTGTGGCTAGAACCATGTCAAGGCAATCGCACTAGCGAGGTCGCGGCCTCATCATCTGCCTCGTGCGATATGTGCTTTGGGTTCTTTGCCAGGGTTTGTTGACAGTTGGAATGGCAGGTCTAGCTACTAGCATGTCGAAGCAGTGAGCATGCTACTTGACGACTGCAGTTTTGCATTCGTGAAGATGTCGGCCATGCCAAAGCATGATGTCAGGACTCTGATCGGTTTCAGATGAGGCTTCTCAATTCAGCTTTCTAATCAAAGCCGGTGAACCGCACTAAACGCCTTCTGTGTTCTTGTCTGAACTCACTCGGGCCGAATTGAGAATAGAAGTAGAAAGCATGAGATTTGTTGATTCTGGAGCTCTGACCTCTTCAAAGTTTCCCTTTAGGCTATAGTGCACAAGGTTGGGGGCCAGCGGTGCAACAGACTTGGTTGAGGCGCTCAGGCCGGAGTACTGTAGTTTTGAAGCTCCGTAAACTCTTAAACATCCTAAACCCATCCTACTTGTAAAGTCCTAAACCTGTCAAAGATATGCCCGATACAAGGTGAATTGACCTTCAAGAGCTAACCGTGTCACATGTGCCAGGAGTGCAAACGAGACGCAGCTCTCACTTGTGTGCTGTTTCGGCTCAGGTGCACCTTTGGCCGCATTCTTTGCTACAGGGTTATCTAGTAGCCCAAAGGGAAAGTTCGCCATGGGCGATTGCAGCGGCCGAGACGGCAGACCCAAGAGTGATCGCGACGATCCTGCAAAAAAGCCTTCTTTCGTCATTCTGCGCACTTGGCTGATCTGATCTTTTGCATTCCGATCGAAGCTGCCAAATCCTTGAGAGCTCGATCGAGGGCTGTCGCTACGGTGGGTCCCCCACGGAGGCTGAATTCGACGAGGGTGTCTGCACCTATTTTCTCCCGGAGGTGAGGACGGAGCTGCGGTTGCGACAAGCCCCAGCTCTCCCTTGGCCGGAAGCTCACGGGTGTTCGCCAGCACTATGTCGTCAGAAGCTAAGTTAGATCAAAGGCTCCGTTGTGCCTGGGACGGCGAACCTTCAACGTGGCAAGACTACACTCGCAGGGCGCGTTTGACCTTCGAGAAAACGCCACGGCGAAAGCGGCATTAGCTTGCGCCCGAGATGGTGTCCCAGTTAACGGGACGTGCGTGGTCGATCACGCAGGACATTGACCACTCCAAGCTGGTGAGACGAGAAGGAGTGATCTACCTTCTGTCCTTTCTGAGAGAGAAGCTGGGCCGGCTCCCGGTGCCGGACATTGGAGTGCGGCTGGAGAACTTGATCTTGAAGCTGCGCCGGCCCCTGGTCAAACGATGGCGACGTGGGCCTCGAATCTTCGTCAGCAGCATCGTCTTCTCCAGGTGGCGCTGTCCCGTGTCCGAGGAGCTACCCCGGAACCTCAGCTGGCCGAGAAAGGACCATCTTCCCCCTCGAGATCAGGACCGTCTACTACTTCATCGCTTCAGCGGAGGGCGAGCAGAACTATGGAGGAAGAACCTCATGCTGCCCAGACCCCGAGGACGAGGAGGAGGAAGTGATCCGAGATGGCAGTCCCTCCTGGCGGAGACGGCGTCGCGACCGGAAGGAATCGGATTCCGATACCTCTACCAAGGCGAGGGAAGATCTTCAGATGTAGCAGGAGCAGGAGAGGCACTTACTTGAAGTGCTCCCTCCCGAAGTCTTAGGGTGGCTTTTGCTCAGGCGTGCCAACCTGACACAGCAGGAGCGACTCTCCGTGCAAGCTGCCTCGAACAACAGCCTGCGGATTGACGATGTAGAGAAAGCACTTCGCTCCATGGAGGACGAGTTGGTGCATGCCGACCAGCGACGACAGGACGTCCGACGCGACCGGGATTCGCGCCGGAGATCCTTCTGGATGGAGGAGGATTGGCGCTTCCGAGCTTGAGGATCTGGTAAACTGGTGGCACGCTGTATGTTGAAGATCGGCTCCCTCCTTAAGTCTAGGCCGACTCTGCGGCAGCCATGTACCATGGCTATCATGATGAGTGGAACTCGCCTGATGACGGATCCTCGTGGTGGTCTGACTCTGGTTGGGACGAGTCTGCATGGTGGCAGGACCGCAGCGATTACAACGACCTCTCCCCCGAGGAGCAGAAGGAGGTCCGCCGTGGCGGAGCAGAAGGCGAGAGGCTTCGTTCAGGCCAGACAGGCCATCAAAGCCCGGAACTTGAGCAGAGGGTTTTACTCGCATAGTCCTGGCAGCAAGAGCGGTGTTCAAGGGCAAATGAAAGCGAAAAGGAAAAGGGTATGGAAAGCCCAAAGGAGCCAGCTCTTCGACCTCTACGACCTTTTTGTGGCCTCGGAAGATCCTGGAGGCTTCCTAGGGGCTGCTGTGGGAGATCCTTCCTACAGTGGACGTTTCATTTGTGGCGACAAGTCTCACGACTTCCGGTCCTGCCCGAAGCGGAATTCTGCCCGCTCAGGCAAAGGAGGCAAGGGAGGCCATGTGCACTTTGTTGACGCCCAGGTGTTTTCTGTGCAAGTGGATCCCGAGGACCAGCTCGACACCGCCTGGGCCATCGAGGAAGTCGTTTTTTGCCGGGGTGATGGTGATGTCTTCCGGGCCCAACCTGATGATCCTCGTATGCAGTTGTGGACTGGGGCGACGGAGACTGTTGCCTCTCTTCCGGCGTTGGAGGCCCTGATGAAACTTCGGCATCAGGTCAAGGGTTTCGTTGAGCATGTGGAGGTGACCCAAGCGATTCAAGTTTGGTAACGGTGAGCATGCCTATTCCTCTTCCTACATCCTCCTACCCCAGAACGTAGGTTCTCATGCTGTGCAACTTGGAGTTTTCACGATGGACGTGGCTGGTGTTCCTCTACTGTTGGGGATCACGACGCTTCGGAGGTTGGAGGCCGTGCTGGATTTCGATCGGTGTATGGCTGTCTTTGTAGCTGTGGATGCAGGCCTCGCCATCGATCTGAAGCGTAGCCGATCAGGACACCTGTTGATTGATCTCAAAGGAGATTGGATGTCTGAGGGAACCAGATTGGACTCCCTGCCTCAGCAGATCGTCACTCCTCCGCCCGTCCAGGAAAAATACTTCGGAGAAGCGTATGTTGTCCAGCTGGCTTGCGAATCTGCTCGTGGTCCAGTGACAGAAGCGCCTCAGCGACCCGAACCTTCTGCATTCTGTGATCAGTCAGTGCATGTTGTGCAGTTCAGTTCACCTGAGAGTCATTCTCAAGAGATTGCGCGAACCTTGTGTCCATGCCGAAGGATTTTGGCCCGAGGGCGTCAATGAATTCCCTCGGGGCGAAAGCCGAGGCCAAGAGCAAGTGCAAGAAAAAGGGAGTAACGGCAGCCCCCTCGACACTTATCGGACTTATCTTACAGTTACAGAGGGTCCCGACCCGCGGGAGCTGCAAGATGCTGCAAGGGGGCGAGGTGCCTTGGATCTCATCAACCGGACCCACCGTAGAAAGGATCGTTGTCCGGAAGCAACCAACACGGACAATGGACGACGTGGAGTGGTTTGCTTGTACTGGGGTGGGTTGGGATACGGCCAGCGCATGCTCCGAACACTACCTGGTTGCTGCAATAACATGCGTGTCAGCCTGGCTCGTGCATTGTTTGTCGAGGCGAAGCAGGTCGTGCAAGTCTTTTTCGCCCGCTCGCCCGCCCTGCAAAGGTTATGGCGACAGGCCCTGGCGCGGCTCAGTGGATGTGTCCTTCGGCTGAACTCCGATCTTCTGCGCCATGTCGCACCTCCTCTGCGGAGGGGGGTGTGGCATGCTGCAGGCAGGATCTCCGTTGGGACCTGTCTGCAGTGTGCAGGCATCCGCATTCAGGAAAAGTGCCTCATGTCCTTGTGTTGTTTGCGAGCTTGCTTGCTACCGTGTAGTGTTGGCGCAATCCCTGGATGTTCCATCCCAAGACTTACCACAAAACTCGCCCATGGATGGGACGTCGCTGGATGTTGACGGCCTTCGCGGCGAGGTCTGTCAAAGGGTTGGACACTGATGATCGCAGCTGCTTGCGGCAGACTGGATTCCCCCTGCCATCTACTCCATCTACCTCTTCATCTTCTCCAACCATTCCAGAGGACATGGTTGCTCAAGCTGAGGAAGACCGAGAAGTACAGGAAAGGATTGTGGATTTGCTCCCCGAGGACTATGTCTCCATCATCGACCCACTCTACGCCGTGCACGACAGCCTGGAAGAGATCTTTCTGGAGTTCCCGAACCCGGCTCATGCGGGATGTTCTGCACCTTTGCGATCCATGGATGGAGCAAGAACTATGTGCACCTGCCATGCAAGAAGCAGGGATCCTGGCTACTTCTGCTGGTTTTTCGGAAGGGTGTGACTTAGGAACTCACGCCGGCTCCTCTTTCCTTCTGAGGTTGATGGAGACCGAAGGCTGGGGAGTCGGGCCAAGCACTATTTGAAGTTGGTTCGTCATCTACTGCTACTGTCACAAGAGGGGATTCAACAAGGTTGCCGGTTGATTTGGATTGTGGCAGCGAAGTCTCGAGTCATGGAAGTGAGTGCGGCTCGGCAGTTTTGGCGAGTTCATGGAAGAGGAGATGCCTTCCAATGGAGGACAGGTGCGATGGTGATGTCAATGATACGATGATCCGGAATACCCTCTCTGCTACCACTTCTGGGGCCCGCCTAGAGCGGCATGCAGGAACAGATGTGTTAGACAATATGACGGGCCGGAATACCGTCTCTACTACCACTTCTGGGGTCCTTTCTAGTTTTTGGTTTCAGCTGGCGCAGTGTCTCTCTGGTCGTCGTGATGAAATCCTTTGGACCCAGTCACCTGACGAGGCCATTCTTGCAGTTGACACCACTGTCCTGAACACCCTGACCAAGCAGGAGCTCAACAAGCTCATGGAGTCCGTGAGGCAACTACACCGACGTGCCGATCCCAAGGTGATTGCTGCTGCGAGTCAACTTCAGTGTGATGAATGCCTTGAAAACGGAAAGGACGGATAAGGCTGCCTAGCCCAGTTGTCAGCTTGGATCGAAGTGACAAGCTCGGGTCCTGTCTCCAAGTTGATGGTGTTGGCTTTTGCTATCTGGGCAACTATCACCACTTCGTGATGATGGTGGATGAGGCCTCCGGATATGCTGTTGTTCGTGAAGCCTATGTGACTCTTGAGGAAGAAGGGCGGAATTTAACCGCCCAAGAGCTGTTAGACATCTTGGAGGAAGCCTGGTTTCAGTACTTTGGCTACCCGGAGGTGATGAAGATGGATTTGGAAGGAGCTCATCGTGGTTAGCTGCTTCGAGAACCATGCCACCAAACGGGGATTGAGTTGGTGGCTGCCCCTGCAGAGCATCATGAGTGCATTTCGGAGGTGGAGAGAAGCGTTCGAATTCTTCGCGGAAGAATGGAAAGCTGTTTAAGGAGCTGCCATACTTCTCCCAAGCAGGCTGCCCTGGCGATGACTGCTGCGCGCAACAGCCTCGCCAACTTTCATGGATTCTCGCCTTTGCAATGGGCTCTTGGGCGTGAGTGGACACCTGGGTTCTGTCTCAATGATGGGCAAAAATGATGAAGTATCCCTCGAGCCCTTCTACACCGTGGAGCAATCAAAATGTTCGGATCGAGGCTGAGAAGGCTTTTCTGGAGCACCGCCATCGAGAAGCAGCTACTCGAGCCAAATACTCGCGGAGCCGCGTGGTGACAGTTTCTGCCAGGTGATTTGGTTTCATCCGCCGCTATAAGGCTATAAGCATCCGGCTGATGCTGTGGCCAACAACGCCATCGACTACCCTCGGATGAAGATTGCCAGATGGTTTGGACCCGCCAGAGTCTTAGCGTGCGAAACCAAGGCAGAGGGAGGAAGGCGTCGGCCCTCTTCATACGTATGGAGGCCGAATCAAGAAGTTTCATATGAGTCAGCTGCGACACGCCTCTGAGGAGGAGCGATTGATCGCGGAGGAGACGGAAATCTCTTCAATGCCCTGGACCTTTTCCTCTCTTCGAAAACTCATGGGCAAGCGCACTTATGATGATGAGTCCAGACCTGCCAAGCGGCATTGGGGCGAGCCAAAGAAGACCAAGAGGAAGGCCCCTCTCGACTTTACCTGGACCTTCTGAGCCTAGAGCTGAGCCCCCTCATGTTCGTGAGGCTGTTTCCGATAAGGAGATGGTTCCTCATGACAGGAGTCAAGATAGAAAACGTGATCGTGATCCCGTTGGAGGTGGAGTCGAGACGGACGATGATCTCGATGTTGAGCGATTGATGTCAGATGTGACATCTCTTCCTCGGGGGCATCCTCTACCTCCCCAAGAATTAGAAGGGCTGTCTTGTCAGGGGCGAAAAGCTGCTAACGAACGGCATGAACGGCCAATGGCATGTTCAACGTGAAGGACAGAGCCTGATGACTGAGCAGGTTCCAGTCTACTCCGCCGTCATTGGCATCCCGGCGGATGCGACGGAGTGGAAGAAGATCCTGAAGAATCCGGCCAAGTTTCTGGCCAAGAGTGTCCAGAAGGGAGTGGAAATCTCATACCACAAGCTGAACGCTGAGCAGAAGAAGGCCATGGATGTTGCCAAGGCAGCTGAAGTTCAGGCGTGGATTGGAAGCAAGGTTGCCAGAGCTGCCAACATTAATGTCCCACCTGACGAAGCCTTGAAGATGAGGTGCGTCTACACGTTCAAGTCGGTGCCTGACGACCCCACCAAGATCAAGGCCAAGGCTCGCATTGTGGTACTTGGGTTTTCTGACCCTTCACTTTTGGAGCGAGATACGTCGCGCCCAGCTTTGACTCGGACCTCGAAAATGCTCCTGTTGAACCTGGCTTCAGCCAAAAGATGGATTACAATGGCCGGCGACGTGCGCGCAGCCTTTTTACAAGCTATAAGGCGCAAGACCGAGTTCATCCACTCTTCGCTCGTCCCCTTCCTGAGCTCGCAGAAGCCTTGCAGCTCACGCCCCAACAGATGCTGGAGCTGCTGGGATCGGCATATGGTTTGACGTCGGCTCCTCGAGAATGGTACGGTATGTTGATCTGAGCTCGACTCTTCGAAAGCTTGGAGCTCTGGTCTGCAAGACGGATCCTTGTTTCTGGAGAGTCCTTTCTGCAGATGGAGAAACCCTTGGAGTGCTAGGCATCCATGTGGATGATATTCTCCTTGCAGGTGATGAAAGCAGACTTGGGTGGGTTGAGTTTGTTCACCGTCTCCATGGTTCGTACCAATGGGCACCTTGGGAGACGGATCAGTTCAGCCAGTACTGTGGAGTTGGTCTTCAACAGCTCTACGATGACTCGATCGTCCTCAGTCACGAGGAGTACTGCGCGAACATATCCCAGGTCGAAACCGGCCAGAGGTGCGGCCAGTGGGGCGGATTTGGCAAGGTGAACGTGGTTGGCTGGAAAAGCTGCCGATTGCAGCGTGTGGCCAGATCTTCGCTGGCTGCTGAGAGCCAAGCCTTGGCGGACCTCGAGCAGGAGAGTATGTTTGCCCGTTTAACTTGGGCCGAACTTCTCGGCCATCAGGTGAACCTGGAGAACACCGTGCCCTTCCTTACCAAGATCCCGGCCGTGCTGATCACCGACGCTCGTGCTCTCTTCGACGCTCTCGAGAAAGGGTCGATTGCTTCGTCGGGTTACAGTATGAAGGACAAGTATGAGAGATGCAAGCTTTGTCTCAACAGCACCGTGCTTCAATGGGTGGACTCTCAGACCACCAGCTCGCCGACGGACTGACGAAGATTCAGAAGCAGGATGTGTTGCGAAAGTTCCTCACCCTGCCAGGGGACGTGGGGACTTCGACTCGATGGTGCACTACTTTCGGCTAAGAAGCGACGAGCACTTCTTGGAACCAGGCTGAGTAAGACGACAAGTCTAGCTCTTTTGGGCCAAGATTTTTGGGGCATGTCAAAGATACGTCCGTTCGATATAAGGTGATTTGACCTTCAAGAACTAAACGTGTCACGTGTGCCAGGAGTGCAAACGAGACGCAGCTCTCACTTGTGTGCTGTTTCGGCTCAGGTGCACCTTTTGCCGCATTTACGGGTTATCTAGTAGCCCAAAGGGAAAGTTCGCCATAGGCCCATCGGCGATTGCAGCAGCCGAGACGGCAGACCGAAGAGTGATCGCGACGATCTTGCAAAAAACCTCCTTTCGTCATTCTGCGCACTTCGCTGATCTTTGGCATTCCGATCGAAGCTACCAAATCCTTGAGAAAACCCCGAATTGCCCGAAATTGCCCTGAATGCCCAAACCGGATCTTGTTCCGAAGGACTTTAGTTATAGGCTCCTCAGAGACGGCTCCCAAAGCAACATCGGGTACAGGGGTTTAGGGTTTTTAGTGCTTCAGGGATTTAGGGTTTACTTTTGTGGGGGATTATGGTTTAAGGGCTTTTTGGTGGGTTGGGCTTGTTTATATCTGAGTAGCTTGGCGATGCTGCTGCGACGCGCTCGCTCTTCGATGGGCACGGCCGTGAGTTTGACTAGTTCGAAGAACAGCTCAGCACTACTGTGTCATTTTCCCTGACAGGAACTTTAGGCAGAAGAACCCAAAGCAGCTGGGAACCTGTACCGTCTACCGGAGAGCAATGAGATACCAAACACAGCAGTTAAATTTGAGATTGGGGAAGGAGGCACTCAGGCTTGAGGACCGGCTGGGTGGAAACAGTCGCTAAACTCGTCTTCGCGAAAGGAGTTGATTGTAGGATCGAACGATAGAGCAACGTGGAGTGAATGTTCGGAAGCGCGCTGGATGGCGTGCTTCTTGTTCTGGATCAGCGCAAGTCCGAGGATGTGCGTCAGGCACGAGGTTTGCGGACCCTAGCAGCAATATGTACCGAACCAACTGCAACCACGGAACTCTCCTCGGACAGGGCCCTCAGTGGTGACACCGAAGTGCCCCCGGCGCTGTCTGCGCGCGCCTGAGGCTTCCAGGTTTGTGCCAACACTATATCCTGGAAATTTCGCAGAGACAGGACCCAAATGCTAACCAAGATGTGGTAGTAGGATTCTTGTTTGAGATGGCGCGTCCCATATCTTCTGAAACCTCACTTTCGCATCGGTCTCCCAGGTCTCGGTGTCGGAGGCCGCAGCCCGGCTGTTGGACGTGTGGCCGGAGGAGAAGGCGCCACGGCCAGGGGACTGTAACGGCACTGCTTCGAAACACAGGTTGCCCTGGCAATGTGGGTGTTCTCTGTCTTGAGATCGGGACAACAACAAAGACGAAAGATGCTCGGCACTGGCCAATGCCAGGAGAAGAGGACCGCACAGGTCGGAAGTCGGATGACTTACGGGCACTTTCCAGATTCCTTTCCTTCAGTGTCTAACCTGTGGTTAGTGACGGTTAGTGATTGAAAAACTAATGATCGCCCATGCAGCTCTGCAGGTGCTAGCACCACTCTTGGAATTTGCTGCCGCGGACAACGACCGGGAGCCACTACCCCAGACTGAGCAGAAAGCAGGCAGTCCACCTGCTGGCCTTGTTCAGCACAATTCCATCGACCTTAATGCAGCCGTGCTGTCACAGCAGCATCTGCTGACGATGATGGAAGGACAGTGTTGTGCCCTTCCAGAATCGAGCCGAGATTCGTTTGTCGAGAGTTGTTTGTGTGGTTCTCTGGTCATTTCTTGAATCTCTGGTCTGTGGCTAGCTGCAGCATCCCAGTCGTCTCATACTCAAACTCAACCAACATACTGCCGTGTCATACTGTGCTGGTTTCCTGGTTTGACCGGAATTCAGAAGCAGCAATTTGGGGTAAGGGGGTGATCTGTGTCGTTGTTTTGCGTTCCCTGTGTTGTTTTTCTGCATTATTTGTGTTGTTTTCCTTTGAAGCCTCAGGGAATAGCTTCCTGTTCCCAGTTTTCCGTGTTATCTGTTTTTTGTTGGCGTGATCCGTGTCTTCTTTTTTTGCATCGTCTGCGTCTTTTAGTCTTTGCTTTCAGAAAGACCGGCTCCAGTGCTTAATAACATCATGTTCTCGGAGCATACTGCCAACTTCCTGGACCGAAGGCCCCCCGTTCCACTTGCGCCGCTCGTGCCACTCGCGCAATCCGCACAACTCGTTTCACTTGCCCGGTGCCCCGCGCCCCAGTCCGAGTCCAACACATTAACTTACGTACGAGTATACATGGTCAGCTGAGGGGGCGTGTTTAAGATATACCATGAACCGGAGTAGCCAAATGAGGGGGCCTGCTTAAGATGTATGATGAAGGGGAATCGCCCCGTGAGGGGGCGTGTTTAAGATATTAAGATATATGATGAGCCGGAGTCGCCAGCTGAGGGAGCGTGTTGATGAACCGGAATTGCCCAAAAAGGGTTCGGATTTAAGATGTGTGATGAAGCGGAGTCGCCCAGTGAGGGGGCTCGTATAACATATATGATGAAGCGGATCGCCCCATGGAAAGGTCGTGACCCGGAATCGCCAAACGAGAGGTGAGGCTTGTTTGTCATGAAGCGGAATCGCCCGATAAGGATGCGCGTTTAAGATACGTGAAGAAGCAGAATCGCCCAGTGGGGGGGGGGTGGTGTTTACGCTATATAATGGACGAACCGGAATCGCCACAGAGGGCGTGTTAAGATAGATGGTTAACCGGAATCGCTAAAGGAAAGGGCATGTTTAAGATGTATGATGAACCGGAATCGCGTGCTCAGTGGGCGTATTTAAGATGCGCGATGAACCGGAATAGCCAAATGAGGAGGCTTGCTTAAGATGTATGATGGAGCGGAATCTCCCAATGAGGGGGTCTGTTAAACAGTTAAACATGCATGATGAAGTGCCCGCCAAACGCGACGTGCGGAATCGCCACATGAGAGGGCGTGTTTAAGATATGTGATGTACCGGAATCGCCAAATGGGGTGGCGTGTTTATTATATAGGACGAACCGGAGCAAATGAGGGGGCGTGTTTAAGATAAATAAATAAATAAATATAAATAAATAAATATATATATATATATATAGTTGACCCGGAATTGCTAAACATGATGAACCGCAATCGCCAAACAGGGCGTGATAAGATACATGATGAACCGGAATCGCCAAAGGGGCTGTGTTTACAGATATATGATGAACCGGAATCGCCAGGGGGGGCGGCTGTTTGTAGATATACGATGAACCGGAATCGTCAAATGAGGGGGCTTGTTTAAGGTATACGATGAAGTGGAATCACCAGCTGAGGGGGCGTGTTTAAGATATACGATGAACCGCAAACGCCCAAAAGAGAGGGCCGCTATATAGGACGAACTAGATATATGATGACCCGGAATCGCCA
>CAJNJA010036241.1:0-28639 GCA_905231915.1 Symbiodinium necroappetens
TACTACTACTATTACTACTATTACTACTACTACGACTACCACTACGACTACCACTACCACTACCACTACCACTACCACTACCACTACCACTACCACTACCACTACCACTACCACTACGACTACTGCTGCTGCTAAGAAAAAGAAGACTAGTACTAATAGTTGTAATACTACTAACAGAAACCTAAAACAAATAACAACAATAACATTAACAATAACAGTAGCAGCGTCACTAACAATGGCAATAACAAGATTACTAACATTAACAACAAAACAACAACAATAATCACGAACAACAGTAACAATACTAATACTGCTAGAAATACTAATAAAAATAAGAGTCGTAGTAGCAATCATCATGATGGCAATAAGAAGAAGTAGTAGTAAACCATATTTGTAACAGAACAGTACTAATCATAATATTAGCAAATATATTAACCAGACTAACAATAGTAGTAATACCAATAATACAACAGAATCGGACAGTGTGGTAATAAGAGAATGTTAAACCTTAATAAGAGTATTAACCGTAATAATAGACTAGTAATTTATACAACTAACTAAAAATCAACCACAAAGACATCAATCAATAGATCAGGTCGATAATTGATAAACGTCGTAACAATAACAAGGGGCCATTCTCTGGACCAAGCCCTGTGTGGCTGATACCGGCTTCTGCCATTTCATCGAATTGCCGGCTTGGCGAAGCTAATGGCGCAACCCTAAACCCTGAGTTTGGGGTGTATTATACCAGAAGCAAAATAAGAGACCGACAACTTGGGCACCCTATATATTAAGCCCTAAACCCTAAAGCCTGAGCCCCTCAACCCGGCCGACGCCAACGAAGCTCCACGGCTCACTGCGACCCAGCTGCATATGCAGAGAAGAAGCCCATGAACATGCAGAGAAGGCAGAAAGAGCCGAAGACCAGCGACCGAGCCTCTTTTTCCAGCTCTGCGGATTATCGGGGTTGGTGTTTAGAACTTAGAGCTTCCTTCTTTAGGGCTGTGGCGTTACAGAAGTCAGTTGCAGCATAGCGAACTACATCATGATGTGATGTAACCATATTACGGGGACGGGTTTTGCTGATGAATTTTCGGAGCACTGCCGGTTCATCCTGGGACTTGTCATTTTCCATCTGCTTTTCGCGTCTGACCCGGATCTCTTGAAAGGATAAGTGGGGCCAAAGGTCCGTTCTGATGGTCATAGTGGTGGCAGTTTGGGCGAATCCAACCAAGCCTCCCGATGTATCCCTGTCTGACACTGAGACGCCGTGTGAAGATCTGCAAATGGTCCATGGTCTCGAGGAATGCATTCAGATTCCACAGAGCAATCCGGAAAAAAAAGCACCAGTGTGGAGGACCGCTGTTTTGTTGCTGGGTAGCCAGCATGTGCACCATACAGGCTTTTTGCTGCATTCAGTGCTCAAAAGTGCATGTGGCTAGTGGCTATGCATGCGGGATTGTTCAGTACCTATATGTACATCGATTCCCGACAAACAATGCGTCTGACCAGCTGCTCAAAACTACCATGGCCACCAATGTCGGCATGCCTATGCTGTACAAGATGCCCCCAGGCACCTCGGCTATCACTTTACAAATTGTTGACACAGAGATGGCCACATGTATCTTAGTAGATCAGCTGCAGCACCAACTCCCACTTGCCAGATGGGGACTCAACTCCCATGACCGTGGCGCCGAGGCCATAGGCATCGTAAGGGCCACCTGTGTCAGAGCCGAAACTTCGCGCATTCGGCTTGAAGCCCCATGTCTCACTGCATTTCTGAAGCACGCAGTCCAGATTCTGGCCCAGAGTCATCTGCTCGCTGCCAAAGTTCGAGGTGTCCACATCCTTCTTGCTGAAACAAGACTCAGCGAAGCGGATGAGATCCGTCTCCTGTTGCTGCGTCGCATCACCCCGGTGGTGGCTATGCACGGTCACGGGAACATGGCTGGCATTGTCGGCCCCCACTTTTAAGCCGGTGTGCCCCTTGCGGAGCATGAACTGCCAACGCCCGGAGGGCGTCTCGACCGCAATCATGGTAACACGTGAACCGACTCCGTAGATGTCATAAGGACCGCCTGTGTCAGACCCAGAGCCCACAAGTTCCGGGTGCCAGCCCCAGGCCGCGTCCAGATTGGTCAGCACGCAACCAGTGGCCACGCCCAAAGTCCCCTGGAGCACCACGTCACCCTGGTTGGTCTGCACCGCATTCCGTGTGAAACAGTCCTGCGTTGCCTTCAAGATGTCCCCGAGATGATTGTCATCTGCCCAGCCTTGCAGAAGGCACCTGGTCGAGATGCTCGTGCGACTGAGGAAGTCTTCTCGTGCCAACGCGTGGCACAGGAGTGAGCAGAAAAGGGCCTTTTGCATCATGGCAACCACGGCAGCGGAGGTGGCTGTGCGCAATGGGCCTACTATGCAGATTGGGGCTCCAGTCCTTATGACAGCTACTGAGCAGACAGGTTACCGGATCCAGTAACGGATGATCAGCAAGCCTGAGTGGCAAGCCACCGAGACCTACCAAAAAATACCCTAAAACCCTACAGCCCGCCTTTAGTAAGACCATACCACAAAATAAAACCGCCTTGAAGGACCTTACCATCAGCTTTCCACGGGCTTGGAATCCTGGCAGACTACTATAGGGGCCTTAATCATGTCAATAGGTACTGAGCGTACATCACACTATAAATCTAGTGCAGACGCTGGGGTTATACTGATCCGACCATTATATTACTACCAGCAAGATCGAAAAAGTGTGCAAGAAACCTTCGCTGCTCTCAGCCGACGGAAAACCCTCTTGCCGCCAGAGCACCGCATGGTGGCGGTTCTGCACAAACTGTGCACGATCAGAGGCCGACCCCTGCGACGATCCCACCTCCAAGGCAGTACACACAGTCAAAGGTCCAATACAATTGCAGCATGGTTGTGACTATTTTATACCATCGATAGTTGTGGTCGCGGTGGTCGTAGTGTTGGTGGCGGCGATGATGGTGCATCGCCAGGATTGCAACACAGGCAGTGAAGATCGACTAAGATGATGTTAAGTGACGGCGACGATGATACCAATGAAGACAGCTGTGGCAACATTAACACTATGACGACGCTGGTAATGATGATGATGATGATGATGATGGTAACGATGATCATGGTCGTGATGATGATTATGACGATGATGATGACGATGAAGATGCTGATGACGGTGGGGGGGGTGGGGGGTAGCGATGCATGTGATGACACTGTTGTTGCGGCCGTTGTTGAAACTGGCAGCGATGTTGATTGTGGTGACGAGGTGGCAGCAGCGGCGGCGGCAGCAGCGCTGCTGCTGATAGCGACTATGACAACAAGCATGGTGGGACTCATGCTGCAGATGCTGCTGGTGACGATGATGCTGAAAATGAATACGCAGAGGCCAAGAATATGATTGAGGATAATCTTCCTTGGTGAAACTAGCAAGGGCCAGGGGCAATGATGACGCTCATGGTGATGGTGGCAATGATGATGCTGATGATGATGATGATGATGATGCTTGTGCTGAAAGTGATGGTTGCGATAATGGTGTGTCTGGTACAGACAAGGACGGTGATTCTGACTGCAATGATGCTTGTAATGATGGTCACGATGCCGATGACGAAGAAGATGCTACACTCTGAAATGGTGATGCTAAGATGCTGGTGGTGGTGGTGGTGGTGGTGGTGATGATGATCATGCTGACGAAAGAGTGATGCTGCTATTGACGGCGATTGGACGTCGACGAGAGTCATGAGCACGACGATACTGACAACGAGGCCGACATAATGATGATGGTTGTGGCAATCAAACTGTCTCAGGTGACCCTGACACTGCTCATGATGCTGTGGTTGTTGTCCTTGCGGTTGTTGTCGTTGCTTTTGCCGTTGACGTTGACGTTGCCGTTGTTGTTGTTGTTGTCGTTGTCGTTGTCGTTGTCGTTGTTGTTGTTGTCGTTGTTGTTGTTGTTGTCGTTGTCGTTGTCGTTGTTGTTGTTGTTGCTGTTGTGGTGGTTGTGGTGGTGGTGGGGAATCATGGTCATGACGACGACATGAGGGGGCAATGGCGATGATGCTGGCATGGCGGTGACGACGACGATGCACATGATCAATGGAGGTGACTCAAGTCCCGAATATGCATGTCGAGACAAACGCGACCTGTGACAGGAGGGGCTGCCGCTCATCCACTTGGTGTCGTTCCAAGAGCAACCTCAACAAAGCACAGCTTGCCTAGACTGGGAAGCAACTGCAGCTAAACTTGCTAATGGTAGCAGTGAGGGTATTGGCCATAGTGGTGATGACGATAATGTCAATATATGACAATGATGATGAGGATGAAAACGGTGCTTGGCGTGATACAGAGGAGGACAGTGATGGTGATGGCTGTGGCCATGATCATGACACTGATGATGATGCCGATGATGATGAGGGTGATAAAGAAGTTGGCTGGGCTTGAGTCGGGGGACGTAACAACATAATGGTATTGATTCTCTGGTGAGAAGGAGGCGGATGAAAAGGAATAATATGACCTTGCCGATGATGAAAATGGTGGCATGAAGCAATCAAGGAGAAGGCACGGGTGCAGGCGCAGGTCAAGCCAGGTACCGCCTGGCCTGCTGATGATCCGGCAGCTGAAGCTCAAACTTGAGGCGAGTAACACCCTGGTTGTCAAGACCTCCATTCACAAAGACCCTGATCTTGCTGTGATGTTGTGGGTCGATAGTTGCATGCCGCTCCGAAAAAGCCCCAAATTCTCGACTCCGCGGCAGATACCCATACTCGAGATGCTTACGCCCGGAAGGGCATGCCCTAACAACATGCCAGAGACAAGGTCCACATTAAGGGGTGGCTATTGAAAGCATCCTGCTCTTGCGGATGTCGGTTGCGACCTTCTGCTTTCATACTCTCCGAAGCGTTACTGTCCCGAACATTGGACCGCTAGCCCCAACCGAAAACAGCACCTAAGATCCGACATAGAGGTCGGAACAAGTGGGGGTTTGCAAAGAAAGAGGGTACCTTATTTTGGGGTTCTTATAATCAGGCTCCTACTATTTAGGGTACTATGTTAGGGTCCCCTATTTTCGGAAACCCCCAACTAGTAATAGTGCTACTGTATCCCCGGAGTCTCACTGATATAACCATAGTATATGTACCAAAGCCCTGTGCTAATTTGTTCTTCGGCCCCTACATCGAACCTATATATAAAGTAGAATATCCCCCCCAAAGTCCTAGTCTGGCTATCCTGCCCCTCTACAAACACCCTGCAAATGTCCTTATCAAAAATCCCTCACCTGTGAAAGCTCGTGCAGCTGCTTAGGCTTATCACAATAAACACCACTAAATATATATACCCGAAGCCCTGTGAACTCTAAACCCCAAACTATATGTGCATTTGTATATATATATATAGAGAGAGAGAGAGTGTGTGTATATATATATATATAGAGTATATAGTATATATATATATAGTATATATTTATATGAAGCAATAGTTCCAGGAGCCGATCAAAGTCGCCCTCGACGTAACGTCGGAAATAGTTGGCAGTACCGGGGTCAAAGCCCAGGCCCAAAAAAGACCTTGGTGTTGACTCACTGAAAATATGTGTATAGGGTCCGGCCTTGGTTCTTGCTTGGTGCTGACTCATGGGGTGCATGGGCTAGGAGGGATGCGGTTTGCTTATTGAATCCAGGGATTATCCTAAAGCCGCAGAGACCTTTCAGCTGGTCCACGTCTCCCAGAATGTAAAGCTCGGTATTCACGCACACACACACACAAGTGTATGTTTCTTGTACGGTTCGCACTAAGCTCTGCATATAAGCTGCATGCCAAACCCTAACCCTCCAGGTACCTACTATATAGGGCCCTAGGGGCTCTAGTACCCTATATAGTAGGGAACACACAGCTGTGCCACGTGATGTTGCGCCCTTCGGGCTGGTTCAGAGCTCCAGCCCAGTCGCTCATACAAGGAAGATGCAATAGGTGCAAACAGCTAATGATTGCTAATATATGTATGTGTATATGCATACACACACATATCATATATATATATATTGCATACATACATTGCTGGTGATTTTCTAATCATGTTGTACCTGTCAATACATTTACTCATGCACCTGCCGCCTATCTACTAACCCATAAACTTGGAATCATGTTCATTTCAACCAGACAAAAGCCCTGTTTGCTTTGCGCCGTTATTGAAATCGTACATAGTTGATACATATACCTTTCTCTCTCTCTCTCTCTCTATCTATCCATCTATCTATAACTTTATCTATATCTCTATCTATCTGTCTATATGCCTGTATGCAGTTATACATGCATGTGTGTATGTATGTATATATATATATGTAGGTATGTCGATATATGCATATGCATGTATGTATGTATGTATGTATGTATGTACGTGTACCTATATATATATATATATGTACTCATGTTTGTACACACAGACACCCATGCAACATCTTTGGCCTCTATGCGTTTGCACATCTAATTTCTTGTAAATTCATGGTTCATATCTCCAATATCCCAGTAGGGTCAACATGACTGCTTTCTGTACCTGTCGATCTTAACTAAACCTGAAAGGCAAACTCAGCTGAAACATCGATGGGTAAACTCCGAGCCCGCGGCATCACACCATGCGCTCTCGGGACGTTTGCGTCGTTTGCAGGTTCGGTACGAGTTCACTCGTGCGGATAGATATGAAGGCTGCGGCAAGCAAAGAATTGGCACGCGGAAACTACAGCACTATTCATCAGTCCCACTTGCATGAAATCGAAAGAAACTTGAAACCGAACCGAACTGCCTCGCAACCGTCCAAAGAGAGGCCCATGTCGACACCGCAGAGTACCAACCAGGATTGCTAGCTGCCAGACAGCCCAGAGGCTCATGGACCCTCGAACGTTCACCTGGCACCCCAATCGGCCCCAATTGGTTTGCTATGTCCTCCAGCCGCTTCTCGCGAAGCGACTTCTCATCTGTGAGCTGCTGCACCTCTCTCGATTACAATCGGACATGTATATAGGCGGAGCGAGAAGCATATGCAACACAGGTCGAAGGAGCAATCTGTACCTCAGTGTAATTTCTGCTGCTGCTGCTGCTGCTGCTGCTGCTCCTGCAGTAATTGCCAGCGACCTTGGAACCCCAACCCCCCGGCAAAAGCCGTTTAAAGAGGGTTTGTACACAGTTCTCGACCCCCCCTGATCACGCCAGAAAAATGATTGAACGAACCTGTTTTTAAAAATAACAGGTTTAATTAACAACCGAAAAAGATTTTAATAAACTCCGGTTATACTCATATTCCTCAAGCAGCAAGATTTTATTAACAAACGAAAAGATTTTAAAAACCTGCGAATTCAGAGGCACCTCGATGAGCAACCTGCGCATTACCCAGAAAACTTGAGGCATCTTTTAAAATCTCAGGCTCGGGGGTGGGGGGGTCTGAGTTGGTTGATGAAGTAACATTGACAAACCTCCGATGGTGGTAGTAACGGTAACCTCGATAGTATATTACGGTATGTTACAGTATGATATAGTACAGTATAGTACAGTAAAGTCTATTATGATTCGAAATAGAATATGCTTTAAGATATTATACGGACTCAAAACCTGGAACACCACGGCGACCCCCAGGGCAAAGCAAACAAACAGACCGCCCCAAACCACCCAAACCCCTATGGGTACTCCTGTAACTTAAGGTCCCTTTTGAGGTCCCCAAAACAGTATGGCACCCTTGTAAGAAGGACCCTAACAGGCACCCTAATTTAAAGAACCACCCACATACCACGTTAAAACCCTAAGTCTTGGCATCTCTAGAGCACTGAACCCTAAATCCTCAACCCCGCACCCCACACTCCTGACCCCGAAACCCCAAACCCTAACAACCTGAACCTAAAACACCAAAGCCAACGAACCTCGAACCCTCAACCTAAACCTTAAACATTGAAAACCCTCAACACTCACAAGTGCATGGCGCAAAACAACCCATATCCTGAACCTAATGGCAACCCCTACACCCGAGATCCTATCTGCCTGTCTACATACCGACATGTCTACAAAACGTGTAACACAACCTTAAACCCCCCATAAAGCCCCAAAGGCCGCAAAACCCAAAAATCCGAAAACCTGCCTTCGCACGGAGGGCGGCCTCTCGCGTTTCGAGGTCGGCCAGGAGATCACTCATCTGGCTCTTCGGCTGCAGGTTTGGGGTCTAGGGTTAAGGGGCTTTTGGTTAGGGTTTATAGTGCAGGGTTTAGGGGCTTAATACTAGTGACAATAACTGTCGGTACTAAACATCATCATGATAATACTGGGTCCATCGCATTTTATTGCTAAACCCTAAACCCATTTTTTTGTCGGCTGTGATTTCTCGGATTTAGTGTTCAGGGCTTCAAGTTTGGGGTTTTGAGTTCGGGCTTCGGGCCTAAAGTTTAGGGTTTAGGGTTTAGGGGGGGAGGCCAACGCCCCTTAGTTGATTGAAGAATATCCCTATCCCCTCAGGTACCTACTAGAGAGGGCACTAGAGCCCCTAGGGCCCTATATAGTAGGTACCTGGAGGGTTAGGGTATACTCTATGTCATGATTCCTTGCTTGTCGCGTACGGGGTTCATCCGGCTCTGGGCTCGCTTCTTCGTAGTACCTGTTTAAAATTAAGATACTATGTTCATTAACACCACTAGGGTTTTCGATTTCTGGCATTACTATGGTCTTTTATTGTCCGTAATTTCGCAAGCAATCCAACTGGTCGAGTTTATGTTGATAATTACATGTGTATCTGCATTATCCATCTGACTCTAGGGTTGTTCATTGTTATTGCCATGCAATTGTTACTGTGCTGGCTCTGATACTTTTAAACTGCTACTATATTAGTCAGTGTATTTTTGCTTCTTGCTAAAGGAATTATCGCGACTATGCTCAGGGTTTCATGCGCTTTTTTTTTGGGGGGGGGGCTTTAGGGTTTGGGCACTTTAGGGTTCTGTAGTTTAGGGTTTCAGGGCATAGGAGCCACTGTATCTTAGAAGCTCCAAGGCTCTTTCATAAGGACTTTGGCCCCGGGCTTTCCCTTAGCATCATGAACTCTGCGCCCTCTCAGAAGGTAAGCAAGATAGATAAGATTCGGAGACCCTTCCAGAAAGTAAGCAGCGCTCATCAGCTGAACCTATGCAGAGGAAACTGCATGAACTTCTTCCGTAAAACTGCACGTGTTGTCCTCATTTCAAGGCCTCCGGTCGCCCTCGCGGTGCAGCTGCGGCCGCAGAAGGGCCCAAGGAAAAGGAGAAGTGGTCCTGGATTGGGGGTGCGTATGGGGATTAGGGTAACGATTTCGACTACCTTAACCTACCAGAACCAATTTTTTGTAGGGTCCCTATAAAATCCCATATAACAGTTTATAGTAGGAACCTGCAAAAACATGGGTTATGCTAGACTAAGGTGTGGTAAAGGGTCTATGCGCTCGGATGACATAAACCAGACGATCGACCACCCGAAACCCTGAAGCTGCTTAGATAACCCTAAAACCAGCAGAAACGATAGTGACCTTCATAATATAGGCCTTATGAATTAGAACAGGGTTTTGGCGTACATCAAAGTATAAATGTATGAGGAACCCTAGGAATAATATTGGTAGTTGTTCGGCCTCTGGAGTAATTACCGACCCACTGTTCGTAGCTTTTGCAACGCTTATCAGAACAACCCTACACCCTAAACTCCTTATAGAGTCCCTTTCAATCACCTGAATAAAGGTCAACCCGCCTCTTTGGGCCCATGTTGTGGACGTGAACGGTGTGGGTGCGTTCGGGGTGGACGGTTTTTAAAGCTGCGACACGGACCCACTAATATCTCTGTCTACTGTCAACATTCATGTTTGGGAGTTACTGATGTTGTCCTTAGGGCCTACCTTAGGGCTTCATTCGTTGGGATGCGCTCGTAACGCGGGATGGCTGTGGGCAATTAGGGTGGCCGGGGCGGGGTGGGGGTGATGCCCCAAAACCCAAAGTCCTACATACCGGAATCCTCGAAAGCTCCTGAATAGGCACCTGAAGCCCCAAACCCTATTCCCGGTTCAATGCTCCTATATGCACCCGTAAAGCCGTATACAGAAGCCTAAACAATGATCAGTGTGATTCCTTAGCATTCCGTGGTAACAGAATAAACCCTAAGCCCTAAACCCTAAACCCCTAAACCCTAAACCCTAAACCCCTAAACCCTAAAACCCTAAACCCTTTAGAAATTCCATCTGATAGTCCGTTGTAGTGATCCTTGCGTGCCTCTCGCCCGGATCGTCCGCAGTGACTGCTTGCATAAAGCCCTAAACCCCTAAACCCTAAAACCCTAAACCCCTAAACCCGAAACCCTATACCACTCTCGAGCTGAGAAAGCCCGTATGCAAGGGTCTCCTCAGGGGCCGCGGGTGTGGTCCCTGCCAGTCGTCGGCCGCAGTGGCGGCAAAAATTGACATCGGACCTCACTGGGTTTAGGGGTTTGGGGCTTTTTTTTGGTTTGGGTTTAGGGTTTAGGGTTTGGGATTTAGGGTTTAGGGGTTTGGGGCTTTTTGGGGTTTGGGGCTGATGACTCAGGGTTGACTGATCATGTCGCACCTACATCAAGCTATGTGCTCTTGTATTAAGGTGAAGCTTTCTCGGCTTGTTCCGCTGTTGTGCTTGTTTGGGTGACACTGCACGCCAAGCTTCTTCGGCCTTATGTTTCCAAGCCAGTTTTGATCATGGTCATAGACCACGGTTTAGGGGTTTAGGGTTTAGGGTGCATTTGCAAATGCGTGTACAACTGCACGGCATAGCCACATGCATCTGCAGCTCAGTGAAGCGTGTGCGCAGGTTGTCGTATGCTCAGGGGCATTCTTGTATTTATGTACGTAGGTACGTATGCATGTAGTTACACAGCTGTGTGTGAACTTGCCTCTCTGTCCATCTGCATATGTATACTAAGAGACATAAAAGATGTACATCTACCCGGAGCAATAGCTGATACCCCAAACCCTAAACCCTAAACCCCAAACCCTAAGGCCCTAAACCCTAAACCCCAAACCCTAAACCCTCAACCCTAAACCCTAAACCCTCAACCCTAAACCGCGCCACCCTAAACCCTCAAACCTCAAACCTAAACCCTAAACCCTCAAACCCTAAACCCTAAACCCTAAACCCTAAGCCCTAAACCCCAAACCCTGAACCCCACACCCTAAACCCTCAACCCTAAACCCTCAATCCCAAACCCCAAATCCTATACCCTCAACCCTCAACCCCAAACCCTAAACCCTGAACCCTAGAGGCGAGTTGAATTGAGATCCCTTGCATGTCCAAGTGCGGTTTAGGGTTTAGGGTTTAGGGGTATAGGGTTTAGGGGTTTAGGGTTTCTAGATTCAGACCGAACTCCCCGACTTCTTCAGACCCTCAAGCCTCATAAGGAGCCTTAGGGGGGGCTAACTGAGGGGTTCGGGGGCCTTAACACCCATAAGAACCTGAAAAGCGGTTTAATAAGGCCTACTCAAGGAAGTGGAATCCCCTACCTGCCTGATCCTTACCCCCTAAGCTTCCTCATGTCATGACAAGCCCTCCGAACGCGTCGACAAGCCGAAGCATCTGAAGCAAGGTCGTGGATGCTCTGCTGCTGGAATGTTCAAATAATGATTGTAGCTCGGAATCTAGGGCAGCACAGCATCGTACAAGTGTAGCCCAGTTTGGAACCAAGGCTTGTGACCAGTTTTGTTTACTGATATTTATGTTATTGCTGTCAGTATTGTGCTCATTATTATGATGGTGATGACCACTATCGATAGTCTCATAATTTGTTGTATCAGGATACAAGGAGCTTTCTGCGGGTTCATGGTTCCAGCACCAAAGCTTCTCGGACAAACTGATGCCTATGGGTCCATGTACCCGAACAGTATATACTTTGGCCCCAAAGTACCAACACAGAAACTACTTTGGGTCCAAAGTATCTACTATTTGGGTACATGGACCCTTAGGGTGATGCCAAGCAGCGGGTTCACCTGGCCACAGCTTGGGCAGCGCACTTCCTGCGCGGCTTGGCAGCTCACTTTCGAGTTCATGAAGACTCCAACTCCACCTGGTACACACACGTATGTGTGTGTGTATATATATATATATGTATGTATGTATGTATGTATGTATCTACCTATCTACCCATCTACCTATCTACCTATCTACCTATCTACCTATCTATCTGTCTGTCTGTCTGTCCTTCTATCTGCCTGTCTATCTATCCATCTATCTATCCATCTATCTTATGATCTACTATAGTCTACTACATTGTATTGCATTATACTACATTACACTACAATATACTACCCCGCTCCTTGCAGCAATGCCAGTGGGATGTGTGTTCAGGAGTTCAAGCTGTTGAATGGCTTCTATGCGCTGCTGCGTGCATGTAGCAAGCCTTGCTATGAGGTAAAAGCATTCCAGATGCATCCAGATGCAAGTAGAGCATACAGCTGCCGCGACTGATGATAGGCTGATAGCAAAGGTCGCGGTCATCAGTACTAGCTATACTCGCGACAGCAGAGACAACCAGACGGATATTAGGTAGTTTCGGAAAGCCGTCAAGATGCAAGCCTGCATGACGACCCGGTGTGTGCATGCAACACAATAGAAAAGCCAATGCAAACAAACACACAGAGTACACAATCCTTCTGTACCTTCAATACCCTGAAGTATCTCAAACAGTAACAAAATGTTCCATTTTAAAAAATGGATAATGCAAGGTGTTGTCCGTCAGCACTAGCGCAATGTGGCACCTTCAGCCGTTAGCATCGAGCAGCAAGCAGCTTAAACGAAACCGCCAATCCCGACACTTTTGCTGCAACACCTCCGCAAGTTCCGGGTTTAGGATGACACATCAAACCCTAAATCCTAAACTCTAGATTATTTGTATATATATATATGTTGCGATATATATATATATATCACCTCCGCAAATTCCGGGTTTAGGACGACACATCGAACCCTGTACGTTACATGTCTGGCCAGCTTTTCGGATATCGGTTCTCACCGCAGCCCTCGCAGTTGGAGGGGTCATCGCTCTGTAACGCACATGTGATGTTACGTCCGAATCGTATGTGATATGAAAGTCTTTGAACATCGGTTGACAGTTGGTATCTGCGAAACACATCATAGCAGCAAGATTGGTATCAAGAGACAGTCACGCTCATTTCCACAACCTACTTTGTAAGCATGTTCTCCACAAAGCCCTCGTGATGAAACCTTTCTGGCTGCGAATATCGCAGCCCAGGGATGTTCTGCACTGAGCGGTTGGGGCCTTTGGCTGGACACCAACACATGGACTCGGCTTGAGGTTTCAGGTTTAGGGTTTAGGGTCTAGGTTTAGGGCTAGGTGGTACCTCAAGGAGCCGAAAATATGAGTCGTCTGTGTCGCCCGCGGTAACGGACGAGGAGTTCATGTGTCGGATGTTGAGCCAGTTCTCCGGACGACCAAAACGACACCCGAACTTATGTACCCTGTTAGCCTTGTTGTGACTGAAGCCTCGTCCCGCGAAACCTAGTGTAAGGGCCCGAACAAGTAGCAATACTGCCGGGTTCCTGCTATAAATATAACGTACTATCCAGAAAGTTAGCTCGATTCCAGAGAAAAGTACCGGAATTAATGATTCAGACTGCAATGTTAGGTTGAGCAGGCTCTGTCACATGAATCTGCGAAGTCCAGGGCGCTCCAACCCAGTCGTTAGCACAATGTTTTGTGGAACCTACACTCCACCCGTCTGGCCGACGAAGCTTTCGTACACTGTACCAAGCAGGGTTTTGAGTTTAGGAGCCGGCGCCTTCCCTAAGGGTCCATGTACCCAAATAGTATATACATTGGCCTTAAGGTCGTCCCTATATAGGTACTTTAGGGCCAATGTGTAGACTATTTGGGTACATCTACTGGCAGCTAGCACTCAAGGCCTTTCGATGGAAGTATCCGGCATAGTGTTCACAGAGGTGCAGATTTGGTCGTCACTCAAGGCAACCCCGTAAACCATTAGCCACCAGAGTCGTGCGGGGGGAGTAGCTGGAGTTTCGGGATGGCTGGAAAGTAGCCCGTCAGGGAAGCAAATGCAGCAACATATATGCACAGATCCAACCTCAGGGCAATTGCACTTTAAACCACAATTCACCGAAACACCGGCTGTGTGTCGCGGAAAGTCTTGGCTTGCTACGGCTAGTTCTCCTCGACTCAGCACATGCCATGCATCGGGGCTTATTGAACAGTAGCATGTCATGTCCAGAAGGAACACACTTGCGCAGCGGAAACATGAAGGAGATCAGGGTGAACAATGTCGGCTGACACGACTGATCATGATAATCGAACAGTCTTGAAACAATCATGACCACGAGATTGGTACCGGCTTCCCCATGTATTTCGAAACGGGTGGATGGAAGGACACTGCCCCGCGACGACTGGACCTCTTGGGGTGAAGGCTCTGGTGGAAAGCTAAAACAGCCCCCATAAACCGCGAAGCATACAGTCCAGGACTTCTGTCGCTTCACGTGCTTCGTTCATACTGGGTGCTTCGGCGGTCGGGATCACCACCACCCCCGGACAAAACGGCTTTGCAAGGGGTGGTACTACTTATTCTGCGCACCTCAAAAGCAGGTAGTGGCGTTCGGCGATGCAGTATGCATATACGTGTGTGTGTGTGTGTATATATATATATATGTACACACACATATGGGCTGCGGCCGTAGCAGCTGCTGTGCTTCGTCCACGGCCTACTCTGAGATGCTCTGAGGGTGGCAGCTGGCAGAAACTTTGCTGCCAGTCGCCCTTGGTACAAGCACTTGGTGCCTAACCAAGCTTCACACATTCACAACATGCACTGGATGGCCCGGAGCCTCACAAACCCGGATGCAAAAGACTCTGATCACGGGCATCTACTACGTTTCTGCTTTACAAGGGGTCTCATGGAGAAAATGCCCCAGACCATCCCAGCAAAGGTAGCTACTTGTCCCTGCTGCGCTTGAGCAGGGTCACAAAACTCTTATGTGTCTGGAAGGGGTCGGAAGCCCTCCGTCTCGGGATTCCCGCTGCTTCTCCTGCGACCGCGTACAAGAAGGCCCAAAGGTTTAGGGTTCCTTTCTCAGGATTCTACAAGGGCTTGGGGCTTAGGGTTCCTTCTAAGGGAGACGCTTGCCCTTCATTCTTTGGCAGGGAGCGGAACAGACATGGATTTAACAGCATCCGTCTCCAGCATCTTGAACCGATATCCTATTGTAACCTTTCCAAACCAGAGTTCCCCTTCACTTAGGCAGGACGTGATGACGAACCTGGTCTTGCGACATAAACAGCATGTCTCCCATGAAGTAGCTTAGAGTTTAGTGCTTCCACAAGAGTTGTGCATTTACCATGCTAAGTTGTCTTGCTCCAAACTTACCTGACGACAGATACAATGGCAGGTTTTGCGCGGAGTGCTTTTGTCCGAACATGAAGCGTCTCAGAAGAAATTGACAAGTTTTGTTACGCCCAAATGACCAACTTATTGTAGCAGTTTTCACCCAACATGAGCGATTTCAATTTGTCGCTCTGTAGGTATATAACTTTCTTCATGTGTCAGTAGTTGAGCAGCTATGCACGCATGTCTGCATGCATGGATGGATGTATTCGTTTAGACATTTAATGCGACGTGATGTGGTGCACTGTCATGTAACCAGAGATGATGGCATGATTCGTGTAATCCATGTTCATCTCTGTGCTACGAAGAAACGCCTTACATGATAAGTTCAGCTTCTGTGCAGGACACAAATTACGGAAACTACATCTGCGAGGGCACGGTCTCTGAGTGCCACTAGCTGGTTGTGCTACCTGCTGAGTCCCTCAGTCTCATTGCTCAGCAAAACGCTTTACACACAGAGCCCAACTGCACGAGAGCCCCTTGCTGCCTGAACACGCGGTAGAGGACAAGCACACTGATCGACCCTGCAATCCAGGCCTGGCTTAGTGCCCGACAAGGCTCAAGGCTTAGGGTTTGAGGCTTAGTAAAAACATGTTGCAAATACTGTCACCCAAGCCTCGTCAGTAGTGTGGTTCTTCAGGACTGAACCTTTAGCCTGATTTTCGACCTGGTAAGACTAAGAGCAGTGTTCTTATCAAGCCTCATTGTACGAGCACATAGTCTCCCGGAGTTCATCAGAATTTCGGAAGCTTAGGAACTCATGGCTCAAGGCTGGCTGCACCACCGTTTGAAGGACACATAACTAGAGTGGGTCTTTAGACACTGTTCTGGGGCTTTTCTAAGGGGTTTGGCATGCTCCATGTTGGCGAAGGCTTCGTGCGGACCGAGGTCCGAGGCTGGATGCAATCGGAATTTATTCCGGGCCTGGAAGTCTAAAAAAAACGCATGCAAACTAAACTTCCGGAAGGCTATGCGGACATTAACTTACGTCGTCAGTATCCTGCGGGAGCTACAGGCAACCTCTCCAGGACTACAAAAAAGAAGAACCCCGATAGGTAACCTTTACCTACTCTGCTAGTCGAGACCAAGAATTACGGTTGATGGTATCAATCCTGCATTACTCATCATAAGGAATATACCATAATTCCCATAGCTTAGGATCATTAAGGTAATGCAGGATCTATATCATCAACAGTAGTATGGAAGCACTGGTCTGCTTTTGAGTGTCCAGGTCTAGGCATCCGAGAGTGGGACTAACCAATATTGAGTTTTAAGGTTTAGGGTCTTGCTTTTAGGGTTTGGGATCTAGGGTTTAGGGTTTAGGGTATTGCGGTTTATAGGGCTTAGGGCACAGGCTTCTTATACAGCTTCACAGGGCAATGCTTCAGGGATCAAGCTCCTGCAGCGCTGTAAAAGGGGTATCCCCGTCTCAAAAAACCTCAAAAAACAGATGAGGTCCAGGCTGTGATCATCTGGAGGTGGCGTTGACTTTCCAGGTCTAAGTTCAAGCAGGCGGTGTCCATTCGGATTTGAGATCTGGGTCTTGCCCCCTAGAGTCCACGAGGGCCTTAAGGCAGGAATCCAAAATTCAACCAGCAAAGAGTTCAGGGCTTGGGCCGGGAAATTCGTCCAGTTCCCTATGGACCATAAACCTGAGGCCATGGTCCAGTATGCCAAATGCAAGGTGCACAGAAGGTGACAGCAGATACTTCGTAGTTTCTGCCTCCTGTGCCTAAAATCCAAGCCTATGAAGGCATTCGACCTTAAACCCTAACTCCTCAATCCTGAACCTTAAACCCCAAACCCTAAACTTTAAACTCTGAACCTTAAACCCTAAATCCTAAACCGAGTACTCTGAAGGCCTCCGCCAGCAATCAAATCAACTCTAAACGCCCTCCCCCCCCCCCCCAGAGCCCGTAACTTCTTGGTGAATGAATCTGGGAGTTTCCGAAAATAAGGGGCTTAGGGCTTAGGGTTTCGGGTTTAGGATTTAGGGTTTCGGGTTTAGGGTTTAGGGGTACCTTATTTTGGGGTCATTACAATAAGGATCTTGATATTCAGGGTACTATATTAGGGTCCCCTATTTTCGAAAATCCCTAAATACCTGAGAAAAAGCAGGGCTTTCCGTTCTTTCGGTCTCCTTCATTGAAATAGTCCTGAGATTCTGTGGGGCTAAAAAGTTCTTCTCGTTTCCTCTTTAGGAAAATTTGCCTGAAATTGTGTCGAGCTGAAATCATCTGCTTCTAGGAATAGACCTGAATCATGAGGGGCCTTACCTTCTCCGGGGCCCTAAACCCTAAACCCTAATCTTCTTTGGGGTTCCTCTTCTCGCGCGTTCGCGGCTTCCCGGGCCTTCAGCCTTCGAAGGTCCGACTTCTGAGGAATTGGATTGTTTGTGTGTTTAGGGTTTTAGGGTTTAGGGTTTAAGGTTTAGGGTTGAGGGCCCCTGACGACGTTCCCTCGACAGTGCGACCCACAACCCACTGAGCCCTAGAAACCTGAAGGCTGTGACGACGATGTCCTTGAAGGCGTACTCCTCCATCTTTAAGTTTAGAAATGGAGCCTACCATTAAACCCTAGCATTAAGCCCCTTGCTCTTGAAGGCATACTCCTAGTCCTTCATCTTTTGAATTGCAGGGGCAGTGGACTCTCAGGGCGGGCACAGATTGAAGTCTGCCAGTCAAGCATCCCAATGCACCGCCCTAGTGATTGGAAGAGGCTTCCTTTCAGAGTTCTATTGGGTTCTATCAGGGTTACTGCAAGGTTAGTAGTGGGACCCGAATAGTTCGAACAGGAGTCGGGGGCATAATTATGCAGCTATAGTGATACTACTATTGCGCGGTAATTATTGAGGCCCTTATACAAACTAATTTGCTCGCCATTGAGGGGAGTGCTGTTTGTCCTCTCCGCAAGCGCGTCCATCCTGGTGAAAGTTTGAAGGCTTTGAGGGCCGGCTTACGTGGCTTGGGGCTCTTTGTGCCTTAAGTCAGGGGTTCGGGCTGGTTGTGTTTTGTGCAAGCACTTGATGCCCGCATGTTGTGTTCATGTGATAAATCGTCAAAGCCACAAAGCGGCTTGGGATCCTAAACTTACCTTTGGTTGGTAGGGAATGGAAGAATAGGAACCATTATAAGTACCATTACTACCATTCTTCCATTCCCTACTAGCCAAAGGTAGGTAAAGTGATGCTTGGGGCTCGGGGCCCAGGACTCCTCTACTTTCGAGGACCTCTGGAAGACATGGGCTGCAGGGATGGGTTTAGGGTTTAGGTTTTTTTTTTTTAAAAAAAAAAAGGGTTTAGGGTCTAGGGTCTAGGGTTTAGGGTTTAGGGATGATTTGGGGCTTCGGTGAAAACCTACCATGTTCACAATACGAGCCCCTGCGGCCAACAGTCGGCAACGGGGTACATTATACGGTCGTGACAACACATGCGAAGAGATTCATCAATGCCGTGTTTCTTACGCAGACCATCGGGAAAACAAAACAATCCCGTCATGACAAACAGCCCAGCCCTTGAAATGAAACCCTAGGTGCCCTTGCGCTTGGCAGCAAGCACACAAGAATGACAGAGAGACTACAAATTCCACTTCGCTTTGCATGTCCGTAGCCTTCTGGATCAAGTACGACCTCGCAGCTTCTACCTTATAACCCCTAAACCCTGAAACCAGCAGACCCTTAAAACCCGTAAAGGCCTAAACCCTTAAGCCCTCAACCCTAAACCCTAAACACTTAAGCCCTCAACCCTAAACCCTAAACCCTGAACCCTGAACCCTCAACCCCATACAACCAGAGACTGCTGGCCCTTAATGTAGGGGCCTTAATAATTAGAATAGGGTTTTGGGGGTTCCTTATTATAAGTATTCTGTATAATATACCCCAAACCCCATTCTAATTATTAAGGCCTCTATATTACACTTGCCAGCGCGCCTGCTACGAACTTCGTCGGATGCGTCTGATTTCGCCTGCACACGCTGAAGCTTGATTACTACTGTACTCCTACCAGAACTGCTATTATTACTACTAGTACTGTTGCTATTCTAGTTCTATTGCTATGGCCAGTTCAAGTACCATTTCTATCACGATTTGCGGTGCTCTTCGATGCAGCAGATGAAAGGCATGCTCGGCAACGTGTGAGCGGGCAGGTCTAAGGGGAAGGATCTGAAACCACAGTTCCAAACATCTGAGCCCGTAGTGGCTAGGGCCTAGGTCGAATCCACAAACGTGCTTGATCCAAGCACCTCCACTCGAAGGGAAAGTTCGTGCTGGCAGCCGTGCTGCGGCCTTGGCCACGCTCCATGCTTTATCCTTGTTCGCCAACCGACGGAGGATTAACTTCCAATGATGACACACATAACACGGGTATGGCTACATGACGATACAGAATGCATGCGATCCAGTGCCGTCCTAGGAAAAACCATATCCATTCAATACAGCATCTTTCATGTCACTAAACACGGCTTCGTGTGGCACAAGAATGCATGGAGAAACTGTACAGAACCCCACCAGAATGCAACATCTGCTGCAACCCTGACAACCCCGATCCAAGCCAAGCGAGTCAACGAAGTTGACACAAAGCCTAAACCCTAAACCACCCAGCAGCACAGGGATTTGACATGCATTCAAGGTGCCAGTATTTACAGCACCAAGACAGCTCTTCGTCGTCCCAATCTGCATCGAGGGGCTCGAAAGCTCTGGAGTAGGCTACTGTCCCTACATACAATTAGAATGGGGTTTTGGGAGGTTCTGCTATGGTGTACTCATAGTCAGGATCTCTGAGGCAAAGTACTTATTCAGGCTTCTATATCGCGAGATGCGAAATAATGGAGGATGTCATGGCTGCAAGAAGCACAGCGAAAAATGATCCTCGAAGATGTGTGGGGCTTGTTCATGCTATCCTCTTGCTTTGTCTCCTTCTCTTGCGGTTGAAAGGTAGCCTGCTCCAACTACAGGCAGGGGCATGAAGACTCCCACAGTACTGAGGGCACCAGGAGAGGGCCACGCCAAGCACACGAGCTCGATTCGGCTGTTCGCAAGGGTAACGTTGCCAAACCTTCCTCCCAGAAGCATTTAATCGGATTCCCGGAAACCTGCACACGGCAAGACCTTACGATCCCACGCTCAAGCATTACCTAGAGTCTCCATTGTAGTTCCTTTTTTTGGTTTAACCCATTTTACATTAAGGATCCCAAAAGGTAACCCCAAAAAGGAACTACAATGGAGACTATAGGTAGAGCAGAAGCCATACAGATCCACTCCCGAAAAAAAACCAGAAAAGGGGAAGCAAAGCTCGAGACCTTGAACCACATGATCCCCAAACCCCAAGGGCCTTCCGGGAATAGGGGACCCTAAAATAGTACCCTAAAATAGTAGGATCCTTATTAGAAGGACCCCAAATTAAGGTCCATAACTGAACTCTGACACCTCTGAGCCCTGAAACCTAAACCGTTCAACCCTAAATCCTGAACCCCCAGTGACCTCTGGGCACACCCTCGCATTTGTACTTCCTGAGCCGGGATTGGAATTGACTGCTTTGGGACTCACTCGTTACGGTTTGGGCCGCAAGGTTCGGGTTTCGGATAGCTAGAATTTGGCTCTTTGGGCATATGGTAGTACAGCCTTAGGAATAGGATTGGTAATTCTTCAGTCCCCACACCCCAGAGCCCACCGGCACTGGTACACTTACAGCACCCCATAGGCACTCGTATGACACCTAGCCAGAACGCCACAAAAAGGCCCCTACTCTATGGGGGTGGCTATAAAGGAGCTCTGAGTGGTAGATTGCTGACCACTGCGGTTCCCGGAGCGAGTGGTGGCGTTGGTTCAACAGAGCTGTTTGAGGTGAGGGTTTAGGACCGTTGAGGATTTAGTGTGTATTGTTTGAGGTGATGGCGATGCATGACGTCAAAGGACGCCATGTGCACCAACATGCAATGGGACGCGACGCGCAGCACAACGATGCGGAGTAGATATAGCACAAAACGGGATGAACAAAGCGGTTGAGGATCTTGTTCCGGATGTGTCCAGGAGCTTTTACCCACCTCTACTCACAGAGGGCACAGACGACCTCTACAGCCCCCACACCACGACAACTGTCAGGTGAATGCGTCAGGGTATGCATGTAAACCGACATACGTACATGCACACATACCTACATACCCAAATACTTATGCACATACGAATAATGCGAAGATACATACGGGTACAGTTGCAAGTTATGGCAGGCGGAACGACAACAGAGTACAAGCCAACTGTACATGGCAACTATATATGTATGTATGTGTATATATATATATGCATATGTACACATGTACCTACTTTAGTCCATATCTGCACATCTAAGACATGTGTAACTACATGTGTGTGCGTTGGCCCAAAGTAGGTGTCCGCAGCGTATTGAAACCTCCCAAGGCCCAGACGCATGGATGACTACGGCAGGTGGCGAAGCCATCGGCTGCAAGTCTCGCCGCCGTTCTGCCGGGAAAGCTAGGTGAATCAAACCGATTACGAAACAAAAAGGTTTCGGGTTTAGGGTTTCGGGTTTAGGCTTTAGGGTTTCGGGTTTAGGGTTTAGGGATGGACACAATGGACATTGCCCGTGCAAGAAGAACACACACACACACACAGCCGACAGGCTAACCTGTAAAAGAAAGCAAGGGAAGCTTCTGTTGCGAGCATGGCTTGACGGTTGCAGCATGTTTACTTATTAGGATAATGTGGCCTAAACTACTAGACCACCCAGGCAGCATGTTGGTACAATTTACGTGTTCCTGGCGACCAAGTCCAGAGCTATCGGACAAGCATGGTCTAACTCTACGCGATAGCCGAAGTCTAGCCGAAACTAGAAGCAGTGTCTGTCCTTCGACGAACTACTCGCATGACTGAGATCTCTGCCTATCCCTCTCTGCGTCCGTCTCCTCCCCTTTGTTCCACACATGTATCTGCTGGTACTTCTGTCCGTCTCTTCATCCACCAGCCCGTTCGTGAGTCTTCATTATGACAATTCACAGAAAAGAGCTCACTGCTCGGACTGCGTTGGCAAACCGGAGTCGGCAAACCGACATGCGAGAGCCTCGCCGTCCGTAGCCGCATGTCGCGCTGCCTGAAACGAAGGCATTTAAGGGGCTCGGGTTTAGGGTTTAGGGTTTAGGCCTGGGAAATGGGCTTAATACAAGGCCTTGAGAAGAAGAATAGGGTTTGGGCGTTTTTTTGTAGTATCACTACAGTAAGGGGCCCTAGGTGAAGAATCTTGGCAGTTGTTCAGGCTTCTCCAGTACATGTTGCCCCGGATCCACGGTCCTCGTCGCTATCGCTGATGCACACAGGACTCCGAAGACAGCCCTAAACCCTAAACCCTACACCCTAAACCATAAACCCTAAACCCTAACGCTAAACCATAAACCCTAAACCCTAAACCCTAAACCCTAAATCCTAAACCACAAGTGCTGGAAACGCAGTCCCGAGGCTCGGTTCACTTAGCAAATTGTGATGCTGGGATACGAGCTGAGGTTTAGAGTTTAGGGTTTACCTGGGGATCCAAAAACCTACCGTTTTATGGGTTCTACCCTCTGATTAAGGGGTCATAACCTACCATTTTGTAGGGTTTGGGGCCACAGGTAGGGTTAGGGCCTAAGGTATGGTTCAGGAGGCATTTGTCGCACTTCTTGACCCACCGACTCGATGTGTGCAAGTGCTGTGGAATTCTTGCGGATGTTACATCGACCGTACTTATTGTCGTGTTGCTCTGCACCTGTTTTGTGCCCGCACTGCTCACTTCTAAACGCAGTTCATGATTCTCCAGACGCCCCTCTCTCGAAACACCCCTCCTTCACCCAGCTCGTCGAAAAGATGGAGGTCGCCCAAAGAGCTTCCAGTAAAAACTAAAAACCCTAAACCCTAAAACCTAAAGACCTAAACCCTAAACCCACCAACCTAAACCCTTAACCCCGAAAAAGCCCAAAACCCAGCAACCAAAACCCTTAACCCCGAAAGACTAAACGGCCTTCTTCGCTTTACCCAGACCGCTGAGGCCCTGGCAGCTGCCCCACAGCTTCCAATCGGCCCAGCCCTCGGAAAGCCAGGCCGAGTAATTGCTCGCTCGGAATTTTATCGATGGGGACGCAGCCAAGTGTGCTGTCGTGTAGCAGCAAAGGCCTCCTTCGAATATATATATATATATATATGTATATGTAAAATGTGTATATATAACATATATATATGCATTATATAAATATGTATTTGTCAGGATATGTTTAGACATGCGCATGCCATCAAAGGTGACAACGTCTGGCATCTGTATTGGCTGCCTTAGCTAATGGAAACAGTACCCTACAGTCCGCTATGTTGCTACATAATGGCAACACAAGAGAATGCACACACAGACATGCTTACGTATGCTACATTACATTACATGACGGTACAGTACAGCACAGCACGTTACATCACATTACTTTACATGTACGCATGGACCCATACGCACACACACCCACACACACACACAGTCGCATGCATCTCTCGCTCTGCATATGTAGATCAATAAAACTATCTCTAGAGATGCATACATATATTAAAGATGAAAGAAGCGTGCTCATGTATTCAAGCTGCAGTTCATGTTACATTTCGTCTTGCGACGTTGTCGCTCCCAGAAAAAAAACTGTTCTATTGCATCGCATTACGATGCGTTCCGCTGTGCGGCTTACCATGATATGACCACGAAAGGTTATGTTGTCGCATCATGACTCCAAGGCAATGTTGCGAATTAGCTAAATCAACAGTGCGTCAGGTCTTGGACAGTGTGGAAAAATACGGGGTACAGGTATGCTTCGGGTTGCACAGGCACAACAAGTTGACGATCAAATCACGGGAGAAGTTGGGGATGCAGCCGCCTCTTCGGCTTGCCTACGATTTCGGTGTGCTCGGACCACCGGAAAAAGCCAATAATACAGGGGCAGTAGTGGCAGGCTTTGCATTATATGCTGTATAAAGTACTTGCGTAGAGCCCAGTCTGCCCGCTCAGATCCGGGCACAGAAGGTGGGAGCATGGCCTCAGAACAGAGTTGAAGCACTTCCGGGCAACTTCTCAGATGAGCTCAATGGGTTTAGGATTTAGGGTTTAGGGCCAGCAAGAATCAGCTACCGACTGCTGGCCGTAGCCCGAAAGGATGCTAAGATTCAGCACAGCACGCTCGACACCTTGTGTTCCTCACAAGTTCCCCTGACGAGGAGGCGAGAAGCAGAGTCATGGACATCTGCTCCCGAGAAGAGCTATCATGAAACTTGAACTTCGGTGGCATGAACCCACCGCCACAACAGACTCGTGCTCGTGGTTACCGGCAGCTTATCCTGGGCGGAGCTGTCCGTCCTGCCCGATATACCTACATACATATATATATGTGTATATATATATGTTCTATATACATATATATGTATAACATATTGAATATTTATACGTATGTCGAAACCACGGCGAACGGTACAGCGGAAGTAGTCCCCGACAAGCCCAACAGAAAACACCGGTGCTCCGTACCCAAGACTTGCAGGCGACGAATTGTCTATTCACCAAGCTTCATGCTCCCGAGCAGAGCGTGTAACATAGGGGCATGAATTACCGGAACAGGGTTGGTGCATCATATTATACAATAATAGAGTATAACCTACTACCGAATCCTGAAGGAATGTTCCGACGCCTACATCGTCAAGTCTTAAAGAGAACCTGCTACCATCCGACCTGACCTGCTGAGGTAAAGTTCAAAAGGGTCGAGGGTTGAATGGTTTAGGGCTTAATGGGATTTTTGAATGGTTTAGGGCTTAATGGGATTAGGCTTAAACTTGGGGCTTAGTCTAACTTAAGCCTTAATTCGCTGGACTTTGAGCACTCGTGCATGTTCAGAACTTCAGGTGAGGCTGAGGAGACCAACAACGGGAACTCGGAATGCTTAGCTCGAATACAAGGTGCCTGACAAGAACCCGGTTGGAGTCCTGCGCATGAACGACACCGCCCCAATCGGAGCCTTTCAGCCATTTGTGCCATAAGGCTTGACCATCAAGTCTTCCGTTTCGCATCAATTGCTTTCTTGCACGAGCTGCAGGCGCGGGTGTATGCACCAGAAGCAAAAGCCGGAGTCCTTGTCGGAACTCGGCGCGCTGTTCGTAACGCGCGTAGAGAGCCATGCAAGAGGCCTCAAAGAAGCTGTTTGGAACCTGGAGCACATGGCCCTCGTCCCAGATCACAAACATCTGGGGATGCTTAATCTTCAATTCACCAAAGACATCCAAGACGGTGTCTCAGTGGAACAAAATTGACGGCGGGCACAGCCTACAATCGCGAGTCCCCTGCCGGTACTACCCCACTTCGCCCTCCTCTCGCCTTGACGCTGCTTCCGCGCTCAAACTGAAGTGCTGGCATTGCAAAGAGTCTTATGTTGGACTACACAGCACCCTAAACCCTAAACCCAAAACCCTGAACCCACGAAAGAAAGACCACTCGGAATCACAGAGTCCAATGACGCTACGAGTTGATGTCAATGCTACTCCACCCTGAATCTGATGGCTCATAAACGGCTCTATTCTTGCTGTCGCTGGTTTGCAAGCTGCAGACTCAGAAAACTCGATATTATGACTACAACTATTATTATGATTAGTAGTAGTAGTAGTACTACTACTACTACTACTACTACTATACTACTACTGCTACGACGACGACTACTACTACTACTACTCTTGTTGTTTTCACTGTTATTCCAAACATCATCAACACAATTATTAATGTCAAGTGTGTTGTTGTCATCATCATCATCATCAGCATCATTGTATTTATTTTTTGAGTGTTGTCGGTTTTTTGTTGGTACTACTACTGTAATAAGTATTAAGTTTATGGCAACGGCTGCTGTTCTCATTGTTATCCTTATTGTTAACATTGTTACTATTGTTACTACCATCACTATCGTTACTATTGGTATTATTATTGCTGTGGCTAATATTAATTGTCTTCGTCTCATATATGTGTATATGTACATATATATATATATGTATATCATATATATATATATACATACACATACATATTACGACTATTGCTAATTGCTATGATGGTTATATATATATACACATACATGTATATCTCTACATGGCAACTTATTTGGCTTCAGTGACGCAGGCAGCGTTCCTGTACACTCCTACCTGCCAAATCTCGGTCGACATGCAAGGGCGCGATCGAATTCTATGTAGCACATACCACAAAGCTCTATTCTATGATGCTAAGCTATGATGCCGTTTGCCCATCCTCCCTCAACCATGTAATCTTACTAGACCGGCTTCCTGCTAATGGCAATCGTTTCCGCCGGGCATCTGCACCACTCTGAACTCGACCTCCAAAACTTCCCCAAACCGTAAACCCTACAGAACGAACCACTAGATTGAAAGTGCCGTTTTGTCTTCCTTGTGAAGACCTCGGAGTGCCTTCTTCGTGAGGACCAGCTCCGAGACAAGAATTTGGAAGGCAGGTGCAACAAGTACTCTCCATCGATTTATAGCTTGGCTATCGGTTTAGGGTTTAGGGTTTAGGGGTTTAAGGTTCAGGGTTTAGTCGTTGTGGTCACAGACGACATGGCTAAGTGTGCTATCATGTCAGTAGGACTGGTTTTAGCCAGGGTTTAGAGTCGAGTTTGAGGTTCTGGGACTCTCCTAAAGCTTGGGCTAAAATACGAAGCGTAAAATACAGCTAGAATAGGGCTTGGGTTATGATCCCACAGCGGCATAAAGGCAATCACACAACAGAGGCATCACATGCTCGTTGTTGCTTCTATACTGCACTGCCGCTAGTGCCAGGGGTGTAGGGCATGTAACAATACTCAATCTCGGACAGAATAGTTATCCCCAGACACCCTTCCAGACATGTACTGCTGCCTTCCCAAGGTTATTACAGAACTACCACTCTTTCTTTCCCCGCCCCTCACCCCCAAATGCTAAGTTCCAAGATTCTAACCCGTAAAGGCCCCAAGCCTGAAGCCTCGAAACCAAAGTAGTCACAGTTGCACCTGAGGTGCAACATCGGTGAAGGCATGGGCTGCAGGGGGGGGCGGTTCATGACCTTGCTGTGTGCTACAGCAGATGTCACAACCTATGCTTAGCTACCAAAAAGAATTCTTTTTCTGCAGACATGCTTATGTTTGCAAGCACAGTGTGCATGCCCATGTGTCATGCGATGCCATGCCAGTGCGCTTTCCCTGCCGCATGCCATGCCATCGCCGCTGCCACTGTCATGCCCTGTCCGTGCCTTGGCCCATGCCATGCTCCATGCCCCATGCCATGCCCATGCCAGCTGATGTCCCATCCTCCATGCCCCACACCCGCCATGCCCCAAGCCCAATGCCCCATGCCCACGCTGCAGGTCATGTCATTTTGTCATGTATTTTATGTCATGTATGGATGTAAATTAGCTGATGCATCTACAAACCTATGTACCTCTGTATGCTCCTATGTACATATATACATTTGTCAGTATGTGTGTAGGTTAATCTGTATGTATGTCAGAACGTATGTACATATGTATGTACGCATGTATGTATGTATAAATGTATGCATGTATGTGCATATGTCTGTATGTATGTATGTATGTATGGAGGTAGGTAGGGAGGTAGGTAGGTAGGTAGGTAGGTAGGTAGGTAGGTGTGCATGTAGGTATGTATGTAAGCATGCATGCATGCATGCATGCATGTATGTATGTGTGTGCAGGTTATGTACGTATGTAGGTTTTATGAATGTATGCACTTACACACATGTATGTGTTCATGTTTCTGAATATGCATACGTGTTCATGAATGTATGTACGTATGTATGTCCGTATGTATGTCCGTATGTATGTATGTATGTATGTATGTATGTATGTATGTATGTACGCATGCACGCATGTATGTATGTGTATGTGTATGTACATGTATATGTATACGTATACATATACGTATATGTATGTATGTATGCATGCATGTATGTATGTAAGTCTGTATGTATGTATTTATGTATGTATGTCTGTATGTATGTCTGTATATGTGTTTGTTTGTTTGCTTGCACGTATGTATGTATGTTTGTTGGTGCGTGCGCATGTATGTATGTATGTATGTATGTATGTATGTATGTGTGTTTGCTTGCTAGTTTGCTTGCACGTATGTATGTATGTTTGTATGTATAATTATGTATGTATGTATGTATGTA